>VFFE01009197.1:1064035-1083006 GCA_008921705.1 Burhinus oedicnemus
GAGGTGAGCCGCAGCTCCCCGCCCGCTCCGCCAGCCCCGGAACCGGAGCGGCGGGGTATCGGGCCGCTCCCTCCGCCCCGGGCCGCCGCTCCGCTCACCTTCACCCGCTTGCCCTGGATCTCCAGGCTCTTCATGGTGAAGTCCACGCCGATGGTGCTGCCCTGGCGCTCGGCGAAGGCCCCGGTTTTGAAGCGCTGCACCAGGCACGTCTTGCCCACACTGGCGTCCCCGATGAGGACCAGCTTGAAGAGGAAGTCGTAGCTCTCCTCCGGGTCGGGGCCGGGCCCCGCCGCCGCCGCCCCCGGCACTGCCGGGCCGGGCATGGCGCTGCCACCCTCCGGCCTTCCGCCCGCCGCCACCGAGGGGAGCCGGGCTCTGCGCAGCACCCGCCGCCCCCCCGCCGCGCCGGGCCTAACGCTGGGCCCGCCTCCTGCCCGCCCCTCGCTCTCTCCGCCCCGGCCGCGGCGGCCGCCTCCCGGGCATGCCCGGCGGCGGCGGGGCTGGCGGGAGGGCTGAGCGCGGGCTTGGCTACCGCCTGGGGCGCCGCGCCGGTCTCGCCGTCCGCAGGATTCGCGCCGAGGGGGGGCAGCTGGCTCGCTGCGGCCTCCCGCCGGACCCCGGGACCGCCGTAGGCCGCGGGGCTGCCGGCAGGTGCCGCGATGGGCCGGGGCCAGCTCGGGCGGAGGCCCGACCGACATAAACCATCGTGCGTGGGCACACAAGTGCGTTAGTCAGCTGTCCTGGATGGCACTGAGTCAGCACTTAGCAGTGCCCCGGCCCTGAGCGGAGAACCCGCACACGCGAGTGTTGGTGTACATCCTTGCTGGAGTGACATTTTTGGGATGTATTTCTTCTGTTATATTTACAGTTACTGACGCGTAGAAATAAACAGGTGCAATCACACCATTAAGTCATCCAGGAAGTGCGGCTGGTTTGCCTTCTTGGCTTTTCATTTTTAAGGTCTGAGCTGGGGTGTGGTTTTTTTCCACAGTCGCAGTCCAAGGCTCAGGGCCATGGTTTTTTCACCCTTGGAAGGTGCTGTGCTGCTCGGACACGTCTTCAAAACTGTTAATGTCATGCTACGTGTCTTAGATATGTATGTGTATACGTGTGATTATATGTTGCATCACAAACTGGTTATGTGGATTGAGATAAGTTTATCTCAGCAATCTGGAATTACTTGTGTTTTAACTGCTACCTGGGTTATCTATGAAGCAAACTGCTCTTTAATAGCTGCTCTCCTTTAAATTACGTGGTGAGTCAAGATGCCAATAAAAATCAGGTTTACTAAAAATACTTTGACACAGCACATTTTGTTAGTCTGTTCTTTGTAACAAAAATTTGCTAAATTCCATCCTCATAGTTTCAAATGATAAAACTGTGAAATTAAACAGTTTAATGGCAGAGAGTGAGAGTTAAATTTTCCCATAGGTAGCTGTGCAGGACAAGAACAACCTGATTTATGGCTGAGCCAGCGTAGACCCACCAGGCCGGCTTGTCTTGAATTGCTCTGAATCAATGGATTTTTGGGTGGCTTCATGATTATTCCTTTTCAGGTCTGATACATATTTTTGGTGGTCCATGGTAACCTTCCAGCAAGGGCAGAGGTATGAGTACTCTGTCAGGCTGGAACAAAGGCTTTCTGTTACTGCTAGACTGCAACTGAATTCAGCAGGCCACTGAATTCTAGCATATTGATCACCCAGGACAGAGAAAGTGTTAAAGGGGAAATAAGACACCAGTGTGCATGTACTGTCAAGTTAATTAGCACTTTTTATGTTTTCAGTGTCTGAACAAAACACTTTGGGGAATTTAGATTATTTAGGAAGAAACATTACTAGAGATGTCAGTCTTTAATATTTAGAATTAATTGTATGACCTCATTTTAGTGGAAAAATAAAGATACTATTTCCATGAAGATAATTACAGATCAGGTATTCCATTATTCTTGCTATAGATCATTACAAACTTTTTTGTATTAACTGTCATTGTTGCTGCTTGTCATCATGAGCCTTTAACTGCTTCTAAAACAAAGAATTCCCCAAACAAAACCCGTGAATTCCCACATTATGTTGTTACGCTTATTTGAGGGATCTTTCATTAGTTCTCTCAAGTTGTGAAAGTTGTAAATAGTTGTTCGAATGTTAAAATGCTTGGGTTTGATTAATTCCCAGACTCTGTGGGGGTTAACACCTGTTTCATGCAAAGATTAGGAAAAAACAAAATGCGTTGGAGTCAATTCCAATTTGTATCTGGCTGTATTTGAGAGTCATTCATCAGAGAAAAGTAGAGTAGGGAGTGTTAGAAAACATGCTCACGTAGTCTCTTTACTAGCGCTATGCTAGTACTTACTAGAAAACAGTACCACAACATGGCAGAAGACCCCCTATACTGGCCTTGGTCACAGTTTCCTTTTCACTTGGCTAACTCAGTTCAACAAGAGAAGTTAAATTTCAGCTCTAACAAATGGGTTGCTACAGGTGCAAGGTTGCTTGCAATTTCCACATTTGATAGTGGAATTTGGGTTGCAAGACTGTATTATATTTCAAAGCAGCTGCTTAAGATTTGGAGTTACAAAGCAAATTAAGTTCTGACCTTCTAAATAAGCATATATGGTGATCTCGTATGAAACACTGGAAAAACACAAGGAGTCATCCTAAAATATATTACCCAGTCTTCTGCAGCACTATTTGAAGGAGCAGAGGGTAGAGGTTCAAAGTAAATTTTGTAACTATGCAATGACTTGGTAAGTTTATAGATTACTGTCATTCTATGCAGTAGCAAGTATTCATTCTTAATAACTTCCAGTGTGGGTATAGAACAATTGCCAAAATTGTTCATGAAAACCAAGATGACTTGAATTATAAATTAGTTGGTACGTTGTTTACACTGTGTTCCAAGATAAATTTTTCAGCGAAGTTCAACATTTCCTCCTTGAATTTATGATGCAGGTATATTACTTGATGTGTTAATGCTTCTTATGTGCTACAAACTTTCTCTGGTTAGATTTTGGTTAAAAGAATATTTAAGCATCTGTATTTCTTGGTGGTTTTATAGCCTGCCAATTTTACAGCCGAGTCAGCTTGCATGGATTGATTTCTTCAAGACAACGATAGTAGTAAGATATTGTACTTTTTTAAAAACGATATCATCTAAATAGTTAAACATTTACTTTTTATAATATATATACACAAAATAAGAACTACTTATTTGTTGTTTTGGTTTTTTTTAAAGGTCATAAAAATCATATTCCCATATTCACCATGGCCCCGTATATTTGATGCATAAATTCTTGGTTGTGCGTATTAAATCATATGTATTTTGCGACTCTTGAGTTTATGAGAGCAAACTGCTCTTCTTCCCATCTTATAATATTTTTTTATATTGTTTGTGATTAAATAGTTCTACTCTAAAAATTTACCAATGTTTGTAATCATATGGGCTCTGGCTTTGTACTTCCGGACAGCGTGAGGTTATCTTGAAGAGGTCTTAGATTTCAATTTACCACAGGTAATGCTATCTGTTTGAGTCTGCTGAGCAATGTAGCCTGCAGTATTATGAGGTGTGTTCTTTTACAAAAATTGATTGTTCTGAATTTTAGCTAGAAGAATTTTTTAATAATATACTGTTTCATAAGTCAGTCTAAAATGAAGGATGTGCTGATTTAAACGTATTTGTGTCCAGAACTTTCTCTTTAAAGTTTAGCAGTGTCTGATGTTTGCCAGTTAAAATGTTAGTAGGTTTATTTTTCATTTGTTAATTTTCTAAAGCCTTTTTGAGCAGAAAGATAATTAGGAAAGTTACCTGAGTGTTTAATGTTTACAGGAGAGATGAAATTTTGTCCTCTCTGTGGATGGTGTGTAGACCTTTTAACTCATTTGCAGAGGGCTGAGACAAATGAATGGGTATTTTGAGGACTGTCACTAGTCAACAGATATTCTTGCTGTACAGGGCAGCCTCTCTCTTGCATGTCTGTATGTCTGTGTGCTGTGTGAGAAGTAATTGGGGACCAGCATATAGGTAGAGATGCTGTTTAAGGTAATGGTAAGAATTGGGAAGCCCCACGGTTTTACAATGTTTTTTTCCTGGAGAGCCTTATGTGTTCATTTTTTCTGTATGCAACCATTTGTCCCTCAAAACTGCAGTGATCACAGCACTTGGAAGACTCCTGGAGTCTTGAAAAATGGTGCCATTTGGGCCTTGTATCGCTTGTGGCCTACTCTAGCAGAAATTTTGCTTTTGCCTGGTGTTATGTTATTGTACTAACAGAAGTGGCAATGAAACTGTCAAGTTATAAGGAAGTTCCTGACCAACAAGCAGGGATGAATTTGAGGGCCAAAACTTCTCCAGCCAAGGATTTTTATTGAGTACTTCTTGTAAGCTTGCAGATCCTAGCCTTGCTCTGAGAAAATGTTTATTGTCTCCTTCATGGGTGATTCCTAGCAATGAAATAACTTCTGTTATGCAGTTTGCCAGTGATACTGGCAAAGTGTACAACTGTCATGTGTGACGTGTTTGTTATCCAACGTGAGTGTTGAATTTGTTATCAGCCAAGTTTCAGAACAAGCTAGTAATAAAAAAAGTTTAATTGCATTCCTGAAGTTTTCCAAGTTATGCATTTTGAATATTAGAAGCCATAAGCTATTTCCAATTCCTTTCAGATGACTCAGTTGTGGATACTGGCTTCATTGTCAGTTGAAATACTATATTCATATACATAGCTTAATCATCTTCTGGATGAATGCAGTGCAAATTCTCTTCTGCTTAGTTTCTAAAAGCTTTTATCAATCTTAGTCACCCATCCGTTTTCCTTGTCTGTATTCTGTAGAGAATGAAAGCCAGTCATTGCATGGGTTTTATCTCAAAGAGTCTTAAGAGGAGACGTGCCACTTCAGAAACCGTGCCAATTAATAGAACAGATTTCTTTAAACACAGCTGTTAATCGCAGTTTCAAACACCAAAGAGTTGCTGATGAAACTAAAAACCTTGGTTCCTTGCAGTCAGGTTTGTTTGGCACATCATCACAGGCCAGCCCCCTGCGTGGTACCTTGAGTTGTTTGTTGACCTGTGTCCTCTTGCCACTGTAGATGCACCTTCAGGAATGTAGGGTAAGGGGAACGAGTGAAATACCTTTGAACAGTGTGTATGCTCATTAGTATTCCTCTCTTGCCTTTCAAATGCAACCAGAATCCCATGGAGCAGCAGTGTGCACATGGACTGAGGAGTTACCAGTTGGCCTGCGACTGCACATTCATGAAATACTGCTTAAAGTGCTAAAGACTCAGTAAAGAACCACTTGGAAATCTGCATAGTTTGCTGACTTTTTATTCTTCTGAGGGAGATTAATGTAGTACCTGTAAATTCATCAGACGTCTTAAAATTTGTGTTTTCACAGTCTCCACATGTCTGTTTGAGATCCCCTGATGCTTGTTATGATAGCTGGATTTCTTGACGTTAACTTTTCCTTTCCCTGGTACAGATTGCTGAGGGAGCTGAGATTATTCTAATGTATTTAGGCATTTAAAAATTATGATGCTGCACATCAATTAGGTAGAGGTTTTCATAGTGCCCAAGCCGTCTTTTCAGAGCTGATGCATTTACTTTAGGAACCAGTTTTATGTTTTGGGGGGGGGGGTTGCATTTGTTAACTCAATCTCATTGTTTCCCTTTTTGTCTTAGTGGTGGTTTTAGTGTTGATGTAATAAAACAAAGTAAAGATTGTAAAGCACTTGACAATATCAGCCTAGATATCTTTACCTATATAAGATATCTGAATATGTTTTTGAATATGTCTGTGATATATATGTCTCTGTGTGTGTATATATTTACTTGTACATATGTATGTGCATGCATATATGCTTGAATATATATATGAACACATTTTCTTCCTCAAAAACACTGTAAAAGTAAAAAATATTATAAATCTACCAAAAAGTAGCAAGCCTGTTGCTGATACTGTAAAAATTACCCATGATAAAAACAGAGGTTCCTGTGAGTTAAACCACAGCTCATTCCTGCATGTATAGTCCTACAGCTAATGCGTCCCATCTCATGGCAGTACTTACATTCTGAGAGTTCTTTATCTGTTGATGTTTCTGTTCATTAAAGAAGTTTGCTTTATCATTTCTCTACAACTGTGTCTTTGGTTTTCAAGACATTTTATCTTCTTCTTACAGTTTTTAAAAGGCTTATTTTTTTCTCAATATGAGCTCATGTTTAGTGTCTTCATTTGAAACATACTGATCTCTGTTACCTTCTGAATTATGTAAATGGGTTAAGTAGTGGCTGTGAATACTTTCTATCCTTTTCAACATATTTTCTGTAAGTTTTTATGCTGTAATTGCTGCTGTTTCTTCTGTGTGAAATCTGAAATGTCCTCATGTGAGATTCAAAAATTGAAATGTCCCATTTTCTTCCTTTAGTACTGTAAGGATTACTTCAGCTCTAAAGAGTTTGTGTAGAGGTTTTCCAAGTTAGGTCTTTCACATCATAGCTTTCTTATTTCCTAAGAACAGTTGCTTTGGCCTGTGACTTGAGTAAATCTAGAATACGTTCTATAAACAATTTTTTGCTATATCCAGAAGATGGAACTGAAATGCAGCCAGCAAAACTTCAGTTCAAGTGCACAATCCAGTTTTCCCAGATATAGATGTGAGTTTTGATATAACGTGTTGGAACAATACAGCCAAAATTATCTTTCTGTTAAATTCTAGTACTTTCTCTATAGTTTCAATTACATGATGTCATGTAATATAAACAATCTACAAGCAACTTATTTCACATATCATAATACTGTGTGATTTCACTTTTGCCCGTTCTATTACATCTTCATTAAAAGCTGGACTGAAAGATGTAACTTTTTGTTGTGTTTTTAGAGTGTGCTAATTGAGCAGTTGGCAGTTAATGAAATACTGTCATAACAAGAATACTTAGTGTTTACAATGTTCTTCACAATTCCAAACATACGTTTTTAAAATTGCAGGTAGTAGATCCTTTTTGACATAATTTTATTGCATTATACTGGAGGAGGTAATGAGTGTGGCAGTTGTCACAATGTCATCATTCTGTCAGTAGTCCCCAAGTCCTCCTGCAGTTTATTGCCTTGTGACTTTTCAGCTTTTAATTTCCCTGGAACTTGTATCCTCCTCAGGTAAAATGGTGATACATCTATTTAGTTGCTGCATTAATAAAGCTGGGTTAAGAAACTAGTGATTCTAAGCATGGACTGTAAAAAAGGTGTTAGGAAAAATACAGTGTCATTTACTCAATGTGTCTTCATCCTAAATAAAAAATTTTTTTCCTCTTCTGACTTGCAGCCCCATTTTTTGTTCTGAGAGCAAGCTGGATTTATTAGTAATTTTGCCCTATCACCAGTAATAAAAAAGCTGGGGCTAAATGCAACCTGCAGTAATATTTGTACCAACTGTTGTCTTTTGAACTGCACAGGTGCAGCAGGGATTAAAACATGTGAAATAACTTTGTTAGTATGGAATACAGTCCAGATCTTTGCCTTAGTTATGCTGGCTATGAAGGATTTAGACAAATATGGAGAAAATCTGGTAAGAAAATGCCTTTTTTTCCCCCTCCCCCCCTTTTTTTTCCCCTATGGGTAGAATAGTATTTTTGTTTTCATTTCATAGACAGGAAATTCAACATAATTTCTAAATCACTGAACAGTAAGTGTAGGAATAAAAAGCAATTTCATATTACTCAATTGAGATTGATAGCAATCTGAACTCATTAATGGTCAGATACACCATTGATCTGTATAAATTATTTTAAATAGAGGTACATATGCAGTTCAGGTCTACACATGGTTGGTATGAAAAAGATATCTCTGTAGTTGTGGAATATATTGTGAATCTGCTGAGCACTTGGCATTACTGCTGTGTTCTTCAAACAAGACTAACATTGGGGAGTAATACTGGATGGAGGTTTTAATTTCTGAAGTGAAACTGATTTCCCACTCAGGTCAGTAGTCTTTGCTTTATCTTATTTATCATACCAAGAACGTGAAAGATCAAAATGGTTAGTTTGCTAGAAGCGTATTATATAAGCCTCTGCATTTTATTTTCGTTTAAGCATTTTGAAATTCTTACCCAAATTAATCATTTTTTTTCAGTATCTTATCAAAATTCGTCATCACCATCAGAGTGGCTTAATTTAATTCCCCCTTAAGTGATTGCAAGGCTTCTTGTTTGCTTTGTGCATATGTCAACGAGGGTCTTAAAATGATCGTTTGCATGGTGCATGCAGCTGGATGGAGGATGGATTTTTATACCTGAATGTACTTGGAAAAAGACCCAGCTGAAGGACAGCTGTGTACCTGTCAAAGGAAGCAGGCGGTTTGGGAGAAAGCAGGCCAGAGGCCTGGCTTCAGACCTCCATTAGTTTATCTTCTGCTTTCCCTGACTCTTTGATGAGAGCTCAGCCCTAAAGCAAATGTCTGCCTTTCCAACTCTAATGGTGGTGTTCTGCTGATTTAAATAGCATGCTTATTTTGCGCACCAGTTTCTGTATTGCCTGATACTTATTTCTACCCTTTTCAAAGGTTTTGATCTGGAACGAGTCAATAGAATGAATTTGTATGTTTGAAGTTAAGATGTAGTCAAATGCATGGTTAAATTTGGCCCCAAAAACTAGTGGATCCTATTGTATATTTCTGTGGGATACATTATTAAATCTGAATTTGACCAGGCTTGTTACATTACTATTACACTTCAAACGTATTTCGGTATAATATTATAGATTTTGCCAAATTCTGTAGAAAAAATTTTGACAAACAAAATCCCTACCTGGTATTCGATTGCCTCTGTTGCAGGGAGATGTCTTGTGTTTCCTCTGACTGTTGACAAGTGGTATCTCTGTGTTGGGAAATAGAAGTTTAAGTAATTTCTTTGCCAAACTTAGGCTGTATTATAAAGAAATCCTCACTGAAATTAAGAGAACAAAAATACACGTATTAATTAAGGTTAATAAATGTGTTCTGCAATTACATTCATCGTCATGATAGATACAGCTGATATGAAAGTTTGGTTCTTCTGTCAGCCCTCTCATTCTTTTGCTGTTGCCGTTCTTAGTGTCACTAGTAGCAGAGATCCTCTTCAATGCCGAAGTGGCAATTCAGTCTTTGTGGCTTTACTGCTGCCTTTGCAGGTTCAGATTTGTATGTGGTACAGTGTCAGATTTGGAAAGATAGATGTATGCATGAATATAGCTACATCACACAGTTCAGTTAAAGTTAATGAGACTGGCAAGCTGCCAGCTCTTGTGTAAAGTACGTAAAGAATACAAACCTTGCTCCTCTGCTTGTTTATTGTTTTACAGTAATTTGCTTTATTTGTTATATACCTGAGCTTCGGATTACCTCTACAGCTGTAGACTTTCTCAAATGTGCAAAAAAAAAAGTACATGTAGGATGCGCTTGGTCCTTTATTATGATATGAACAGGAGTAGCCAAAGCTCAAAAAAAGAGATTCGTTCCTGGATGTTTTGCTTGCTTTTTTTTTTTTTTTTTTTTTAAATCTTATTGTAAATATGTAAAACTGTTAAAATATTGAGACCCACTTGGTCATGCTGAATACTGTTGCAAAAATTCCCAGAACAAAACAAAACAGTTTCTGTTTTAATATGGTAACCAGGACAAAACAAAGTACCTGTATCTGTCTTGTGAAGACGTATTTGCAGTCTGTGAATAAATAGTGACAAACAATGAAAATAACCCCAAAGAAAGTGAAAACAAAATGCACATCTGCACATTTGCACCAATCTCTGCTTCACAAGCCGTGAGCCTTTTTAAACTAATAATTGAGGGCTGTATCCTTTACAGGAGATAAGGAAAGTGAAGCGCTGCTGCAGCTTCAAGGAAGGGGGATCTTCCAGGGCCACAGCACACTTACTGCTGCCATTGCCATGTAAACTAGTCCATACTGTTGAAACCAGTTAAGCACCGTAGAAAATCATGGCATTTACTGAAAAAGCGTTGAAACCAGAATTTCCCAGACTAGCCTAAAATTCACTCAGGTTATGCAAAAAAGGTGCGGTTTTTCACCCATGATAATAACAAATAAAATACACCAACTATTTTGAACACAAGCAGGAAACAGAGTGTAATCAGCTCTCACGCCTTTTCTCCAGGTATTAACGTTGGTTTGCCTAAGATCCTGCACTTGTATTCTCACTGCTAGCTCTTTGCATATTAAATACAGCCTATCCCACTATGCTGGTGGGACTTACTTGGCTGTAAGGATTTGTTTGTGTTGATCAGGAGGCAAGCTGGGGGCCTTAGTACCGGTGTGTCTTGACATGGCTTCTGCAGCCAGTGTGCACTCAGCCAGTACGTCCATAAAACTCTGAGTTCCTTGGCTGAAAGGTGTTGCAAATGTGAATTACCGTCTGTGGCATGAATGCATTGTTTTCCCTCACAAGGTTCTTGAACGTGCATTGACCTGAACCTAGCTAACTGCTTAAGAAAAAACTATTAAGAATCTGTACCCCAAGAAGCTGCTCGAGGAAAAAAAAAAATCATACTGTGTATTTTTATGCAAAATTTCTAAAATTGAAATACATCTAAAAACATTTGTCTTACTTTACTGAAGGTAGCTGGCAGATTGCCACAGAATTTTAAATTTTGTTTTCTTTTTGGATTGATTTTGTTGAGGTTTTATTCTTCTTTTTTGAAACTATCTCAGAAAGATCTGTCTCAGACTTTCAGGAACAGGGGATGAATGGCAGGAAAAGAACCCCCGAAACTACTGTTTGCTTTGATTTCATTATTTTATTTTAGTTACTTTATTTACAAATGTTTTCTTCTTTATTTTAGTGCACTTTGATAAGATGAAGCTACACTACCGAAGTGGTTAGTCAAATTTTAATTTGCATTAAAGTTCATCATGACTTTAGGAGAACGGAAGAAAGAAAACCTGTGCCAAGTTTTTATATAAAGATTGAGCTGTGTCATAGGGAGTTATAGTAGCAGAAAACTTAGGAAGGTCTAAAAATGATTAAACAGAGTGAGGAAAGTGAATGGAGATTGTATCACCCAGTGTCGAAAAGTATAGTAACTTTAGATTTCTGTCAATAGAAAACAATTTACATCTTGCAACATCTGACACTTTGTGACAGAAGACCTGTATTAAGACTCCAGAAAGAGCTATCAGTAATTGGTAGCTTGTTTGGAAAATCACTGCCACATCCCATTACTGAGGTCTTGGTATGAGAAGGTAACAAGCTTCAAGGAATTTTTCTCACTGGCAGTTTTCAGCAGCCACTAGGTGACAATGTTGATCCAGTTTCAGAGCTGTCTGTCTGACAAAGATGTTAGCTAAAGTTAAAGGAATCCCTTCAAGATCTCTGAGGTTCCATTATGCACAATTTGTGTTCTTTATGGACTGCAGTTGCCCTTTTCCTTCAGGTTGTAATTGCTGCTATTTTAGTTTTAGTCTTTCTAATAATTCAGCTTCTGGTAAGCGTATCTGAAAATTAAGTTATCGGTTTTTGCAGTTGCGTTGCAAACTCAGGGCAGTCAAACATACACTTGCTTCTGAGTGCTCTACTGTCTTGAAGGCAACTTTTTATGATGTGGCGGTTGCCACGTTCTTGCACTACTTTGTACTGCTACTGATAGGAATAGGTGGCAAAGGTAGATTTTATACAGATGTCTCAGGTTCCATAGTCCTTCTCCATGGTCATAAGAGGCAATATATGAATCCTAGCCAAAAAATTATTAGTATTGGAGGCAAAAACCTTCTGACCCCTAAAGAGGAGACAAGAAAAAATAATTCAAGGAGGAAAAGGGAACCTGTAATCCATCCCTGCTGACACTTCCTTTTAAATCAAGGCCATTTAAGAATGGGCTTTGCGTAATTTTTTTCCTGGACTAAGATAAATGCTCTGGATTTCCTTAGCCCTATTTCTTAGTACTTTTCAGAGGGAAGAGGTCTCCATCCACTTTTCCCAGAGAATGTACTTGTTTCAAACAGTGCCGTTCAGGTGTTTAAAAGACTGGGTGCTTGATGGTCAAGCAAGAAAGTCGTAAGTAAAGCCAAATGAAATCTGAATGAACTTCTGCTAGGTACCTCAGATTTATTTTGTCTAAAATGAACTTGCCATGTCAGGCAGTAGCGGTGTGCCTGCTAAAGTGACATCAGTGTTGCTGCCCATGGGCAATCGTTTGGATAAACTGAGAATGTGCCTCTGGGGAAGGCATTCTGAGAGGGTACGTCAGGGAGCAAATTGCCCCTGGGAAGGCGTTCAGTATAAATAGCAGCCATGTGGCCATTATGCAACTAAAGCAATTTGTTGTCACACACCCATTATTGAGTGTAATCTAAATTTAATTGGCGTCAATGTAATATCAAAATATTTACATGAGTTCTAGCAACAGACTCTAAGTGCTTTTGAAAATTGCTTTTAGTAGTGCTCTGAAGAGAAAAAGCATGAAGATAAACAGCATTACTAAGATAAACTTAGCATTACGAAGCATTATGATAAACTTAGCACTATCAAAGGAATCATTAGACAGGAATTGTTAATTTTTTAGTGCAGTCAATTTCTCCTGTTGGCAGGCCAAAGTAACAAAATCATGTAGTTCAGATATACATTATAACATGCAAGTGTGTGGACCTTAAGAGTCCAAGAAAACCAGCAGTTTCATGAAGCCTCGAATTCTATTTTAATAATTCCCAAAACAGTGCATTTACACATAAAACCAGTATGAGAATGTGTATATTGTATTCTTTAAGGTAAACTAATTAGCCAAGTGTGGTAACTTAGACCAATTAACAAGCTTGTCTCACTGCCACTACATATATTTTGTGAGTTCCATTAATACTTATTTCTTATAGTATATGTTTACTAGTTCAATAAAAAAATAAATTTTCTATTCACCTGAGGGAGTTCCTATTTGTTACTCGTCCTGTTAGACTATGATTATTCTTGGTCTTCTGCCGTTTGAAACTTTTTATTGGATGGGTTACTCTAGCAGCTATTAATGCAGTTCCACATCTGGTCAGTGCTAGCAGTAGCTGTGCAACTAAGGTGGAAAATTACTGTGATTATGTGACATATATCTTATGAAATAGCTGGGTTTTTAACAGAAAAAAATTTTTACTTTGTATTACTCATTTTCTGCATACTTAAATACCTTGTATTGGGGCTAAGGCTTGGACACTAAATCTGAATCCTTTTGCTGCTTGGAAAAATGGTAAATATGATATAAGCTTGTTAACTTTGCAATGTATTTGACTACCAAGAACAAAGCTGTACTAAGTCTTTAGTATGAATTTACTGTGAAACAATTTTATGTAGGTTGCCAGACAAGGCTTAGGATAGGCAAGGTTTACCGTCAAAATCCTCTCAGGTTAGATATGAATATGAGACCATGGAGATACATTACTGAAAATTCAGGACTACTTCTAACAATTACTTTTAAGAGAAGACCCTCAGAACAGTAGAATGCCATGTATCCATCTCGTGGAGCTCCGCAGACCTCCTGGGGAGGACTGGACTGTTACTCGAAGCATGTGAGTTACTCTAGGTGATAGAGAAAACTGTTTTCAGATTGCTTCCTCCTTGCTTTGTGGGGAAAAAAATGGTGTTGAGTACACTTAGATCCCATTCATTTAACCTTCACCTGCAGAATGTGGGATTGGAAATGCATGAGAAATATATATTCTCAAAATACCAACATCCTTAGAACATGGGGGGAAAACTCAAGCAAATTCAGTGAATCCACAGCATGTGGAATGTATTTTTTACTGCAAACATAATTTTAGTATAAATAAGCATCACTTCTAAAATAACTTGCATCACAGACATGCACTTGCTCGTCTCTTTTGCAAGCAGACGCTCATGCCAAGGCAGAAAGACGTGAGCTGGCTCCATTCTCAAAGCCACGTAGTTATGTACACTGTCATGGTGCTGAGCTCAAAACAATCAGCCCCTCCTGTCAGTGTTGCTTGTAGCAATGCTGCTGGAAGTTGTCCAGCCACCTGTCCTCGGCGTGCAGGAGAAGGGTGTGTATTTTTCATTAAAAAAAGAAAAGGGGGGGGAGGGGGGAAGGCATATCAACTGTCCATGTAGGAAGTGCCACTGTTTTCTCCACTTGCTTTCCTGCTTAGCTCCACCCTTCACATCCAGGGTGCTCTGTCCTTTGTGTAGTTCCTCCCCAGGTTTCTCTGCTTTTGCTGTGGCTCCTGAGTGAAGTGACCTGACCTGACCAGGCTACCGCTGCCCAAGTGGAAGTTGTGCTATTATTTTCTTTCTTATATTCTTTCAGAGTTTTTTTCCCTTGTTGCTTGCAGTCTTGTAAATTGGCAAAAATGCTTTATTTCTTATGTACTAGTCTATCTGTGGTGAAGAAAACAGTATTTGCAGCTAACTTCAGAAGACAGATCCAGAGTGGCTGCCTTCAGAGGAATGGCATTAGTGACGCAAAGCCAAACTGCTGTGTCTCAATAACTGCATCATAATATTACAGTTTGACTCCACTAATGCACAGAGGCACTTGTATTTGACAGAGTACTTATGCCTTTCAGCCTAGTCTGAGCCAGGACATGGTAATTTTTAGGGAATGAACTTTTTTGTGTTGTATATAGCTCCAAAGCTGATTGCTAGCACATTCATCATAATAATTGCCTTCCAATAATAATATTGTGGCCCTTAAGCACAGTGGAGATTGTGTGATGTGTGTGTAAGCCTCATGTGAAGGTTGTACACAACAATCCAAATGAAACTTAGAAACACTTCAGAGGGAATTTATCCCCAATGTAATTCCATTGTGCTTTCAGGAATACCCCAGTCAGAGTGATGTCGTCGTCAGTAGGTCAGAGAAATAGAAGTCACTATAAAGTACTAACTATTAATACATTAAAACCAGAGAAGGCTTTAAAAGACCTAAAATGCTAGACTTGGACACTAGTTCTCTCTTCAACAAAAAGATGGATAACACACTTACTCACAGCCTAGCTGTGAAATGTTTGTCCCATGGTGGACGGGAAAGGTTGTCTCTTCCTTTGCTCCATCTTGATGACTTGTTAGTGCCATGAGGCAGAGGGATGGTTCTGAGTTTTTGATGGAGTTTTTACTCCATCACATTAATAATCTGATGGAGTAAAATAATCATATTATTTTATATGAAACAGCAACCATTTATTGTTCATTTATTCACTCATAAAGATATTAATCAGCAGTGGATATAATTATATCCAAGTCATGAGTGAAGGATTAGAGGATTTTTAGTCCATTACATAACAGGTCTATGTAAGCTATTCTATTCCATGCCAAGACCTCTTCCTTACTGGTTTATTGTAGTGAACAGGAGTCATGTCAATAAATGTGCAACTTTCAAGAAAGGAATTGTGTCGATGGATACTCTGGTAGCCTGCAATTAAATTTACTGCTCAAAGACATTCGTAAATAAAGGAAAATGGAAAAAGAAGAACTAGATATACTTTTATTTTTGTTTAAGAATGAAATAATTGTCTCATCTAGCAATGACATCATTAGAAAAGTTGTTCTATTCCATTTCCAGAACCTGAATTAAGGTTCTTCAGTCAAAACCCCTGCAATGTAATAACATAATTTGATTCATTAGTTTTCCACTGAGGTGCTTTTTTTGTCAGATTTTGAAACAGTAGGGAATTAAAAATAAGGCTACAATGCAGACTGGTTTTCTTTTCTATGTTTACCAAAAATAACTGCACACAGCTTAGTGATATACCTAATGAAAACAGGTTGGAGTGGATGTAGGATCAGGTACTGAAGGATAATAATCTACTCTGTCCAAGCGTATTTGTGACTCGTTGTTTTGATGATGGTCAAACGATGAGGGCAAAAAGGGAGTATGAAAAATTTCAACCATTAGCACTAGAGGGAGTAAAAGTTAGCTTCTTCAGAACTGACTGTAAGTCATCTTAAGAGGTAATATTACCCAGGGAAGTGGTTTAAGTATACCTGTTAATACAACCAAGTACTGAATGTTACATGCCGTGTGATCAGACCATGTTACCAGCAATCCAGTACTCAGTGTTACGAGAATCTGATATTCATGTTACGAGAATCCAATATTCATGTTACTTCAATTGCACATATATACCCTATATGTGCATAAATTCTGTTTTCTTTCACGTTTCATTGGAGGCCCCTGTGAGACACCTACGCCTTTTGGAAGATATCTGAGCAGCCTGCTGTATATAAAGAGTAGATTTTAATTTTTTTTGTTTTAAATTTTTTTTAAAAGTCAAAACTGGTGATTTTCACCTCTCTGTTTCATGCTGACGTCCTGCATTGTGTGCCCTTTAATAAGGGTCCTTTATTTTTGTGGCCACCATTTGTTACAGTTGATTTCAGGCACTAGTCACTTAAGTATATTGCACTCGCTTTAGTGGAAGTTATCCCATTGTTCTAAAGATATTTTTTTTTCCCCAGCTGATGTATTGAATTAATGGAAAAGTGAAAAAAATCCAAATACGTTAGAAACCAACTGCCAAAAGGTGAAACACAAACCCATGACAATGCTTGTCATGGATGCAAGATGCTGTGACATTAAGTTTGGGGGAACTGGGAAACTTGGAAGTCACGTGTGGCAAGACCTGTTGAAATAAAATGTCTGCATGTTTCAGCTGCGAATGAACATTACATGTTCCAAACCCAGGAAGGGTCTGCCACTGCATTTAGTAGCATGTGAAGTAGTTTGGGTGTGGGATGGAATTGTAAGGTCACAACAAAGTGTCTAGTTTCTAAGCCTCCCTTTATGTTTATTCACCTAAGCATTGGTAGCTATTTCCTGAACAATGCTTTACATTTATTAGTGTCAAATGGGGTGGGGGGGTGAGTGGAGCAAAAAGCAGCAAACTTCTCTGATGCATGAACTCAAACAATGGATCTGGAATGAACTCTCACTGTAGATCCCAGACAGAAAGAAAGCATTAAGCTAAACAGAAGTTGTTCAGGTTGAGCAACTCTTTTTGCTTCAATGTTAAGAAATTCTCGAGCATTTCAAGAAAAAAAGGTGATTGGCCTGCCATTCTGTTTAATAAATGAAGCCTGCAAATATTTTCCATGTTAATTGAATTGCAGTTTACACAGAATTGCACTTTAAACAAATCTACCCTGTGTATTACAGTGAACTCTTTAAAAATATTTTTTTGTTCTTGCTCAATCATTCTGAGTATGATTACTTGTCTTGCTAAATATTGAACCAAAGCTCTTAATTTTTTAGTTGCAATTAATCCCAGCAGTTATACCTATGTTACAACAAATATATTCACTAGTTTGTACTATTGCAGGCATGATATAGGAACACTTTCTGGGATCTTTACAAACTCCTTCGGGAGCGCTGTCTGCGTGTTTCATTTGGATAGCTGATGGATTTTCCTGTCTTTGCACATTGTTAGCAACTGCAGCATTATTTATGCAATTTGATGAGTATGTGGCTTAAACACGACATAGCGGCCTTGCCAGATAAACAGCTGAATGTTGCTCTTGAGCCTTTAATTAGCAGTTCCAGCTTTTCCCTTTTCGGAGGTGGGTTTGGGGTTTTTTTTCAGATAAAGGCCAAATGGTTCAGAAGTGATAAATACAATACTTTTCTAGTGGAATGTGAAATACCGCCATGGAAGAGATTCCCTCTTCTTTCCTCTTACAAGGTCAGAGGACATGTTCTCTCAAATACTTTTCTTTTTTCTGTATTCTCTGCATCTTATTTAGTGTGTTGGTTGGTATAAGCAGAAATGTTTGCCAATTGCTCATTTTTTTTAATGTTTTTACAACTAAGGCTAAACATTAAAGCAGTTTATTATTTAACCTACACTAGCGAAGTTTCAAGATGACTGTGTTCTTCATCCACTTCACCTGCATATTGAATGTTATTTTAGTATAAGTCATAGTCTCTAAATATTCAAATTCATTGGGTTGCGTGGCGTGTTTTTTATGGCAGGGTTGAAAACGTGTATCTAGCTTTATAGGCACAAAAGAAAGTGATAAGCTTTTAGTATTAATGTTTTATTTTATTTTGGAGAAACAAGAAATATCATTTAGGAAGCTCTCCATAAGAGACCACAGAGTCCATTTCTTCTGTAATATTCTGCATTAATACAAAATGGTGGTTGCCTTTTAAAAAATTGAAAAGCTCAGCGCAGTGAAAATATTCTAAAATTATCTAAATGCGTATACCACTGTGTTCCTATGTGTTTCTCTGAAAATCTCTCCTTCAGAGGTTATTTATGTAGAATAATATTTAATAAAGCCAGAGGAATTCTGAGTATTTGTGCTCACCTGATGGAAATGTACACATAAATCTGAAGACACAATTTTACTCAGGTCTGCACCAGAGCATAGTACAGCCTTACAAAGCCTTGCTGTTTCTAGGTTATGTGGTTCATCTCCTGCAGCAGGGATGCAACGCTTTGTAAAAAGCAAATTCTGTGCTGCACATTGAGTTACTCATGGTGAAGAGTGTGGTATGGAATTGAAGAAGGTAAAGTGGAGTATTACTGCTGCTGTGGAGTGTGGGAGGGCAGCTCAGCTGTCACAGGCTGAGTTCCTTAGGGGTGTTGCCAGTGCTCGCTAAGGATGTCCCTGTGATACACTGCCATTATGGTCTCTGTTTTCATCGCCTGTCCCACCATAAATTTTGCAGGTAACTGTCGTGGTTTGGGCCAGATTGGCCTAATCCGATGGAACGACAGATGCTCTCTCTCTCTCCTGCTCCGCTCAGGAGACAGGAAAGAGAGGGGAAAGAAAAGAGAGAAAAAGAGAGACTTAAGTATTTAGTAGGAAATGAAATATACAAAGCCGTATCAAGCTCCCAGGATGACACTCACGTCACCAGCAGGCTCAGGGGCAGTCCCAGACTGGACTCAGTGACGGACAGGAACTGGATGCCGGATCTGGAGTCAGGATCAGGATCAGGATCATGATCAAAGGTAGATGCAGAGACCGAGTCCTCCCAGGACGCCGGCCATTGGAGA
>VFFE01009197.1:1083026-1247793 GCA_008921705.1 Burhinus oedicnemus
CTGCATACCGTTCCTTGGCATCAGCCATAAACATGGGTCTTATCACTCTGAGAACGAACGGTTTCCTGCACAACATGCTGTTAATTTCAGCAGTTAGAAGAGGCCCAGCTAACAAGCAAAGTTACTGAACAAAACTGGTCCTGCTTTACCTCAAACCAGGACAGTAACCAAAGCAATAGGAATAGCTGTAATGTTTTAGGTGTCACATACAATTCTGTTAAAAGAGTTCTCATTTCAGGTAGCGCTTACCAATTTGAAAAAATGTCCCATGTTGGTTAAGCTATAGAATTCACCATGACATTTGACGAGCTGTTTCTGTGTTTAATTATTTTCACTGTTAGATTTTGAGCCCCGTTTCTAGCCTGATATTCTAATTTCTGCTCCCAGCCCTTCTGTTAACAAATTTATCTTCCTGTAGATTCATACAAGCTGTGATCTTGTCATTCCTTAAATTCCTCTTTATTAAATGAAATTGATCAAGCTCTTTTTAAGGTATGTTTTCCAATCCGTTATTTGCATTACAGTTATTTTTCTGATTCTTCTGCAGCTGATTCTTCTTGATACTAGATTATTGTAGCTTATCTCAACAAGGAAGAAAATAAATCTTTCTATCCCTAAATGCTGCTCCCTATTTTAACAAGAAAAGATCACATTAGCCCTTTGCTGCAATGTTATACATGGGAGATCATTCTTACCAGATTATTTGCCTTCTGTGCATTGAGTCCTCAACCTGTCTTTTGTTTCTAGATATATGATCTTGCTTTTGATTTCTTGGCCGTCCAAGTAACCCACCGCTCTTTGCATTTATGACTTTCCTCTTCTTGTGTGTCATTTTCAGACTTTAACATTGCAATGGGCATGTTGTCTCCCAGATCATTAATTATTTTACAGCACAGGGAAGACATCTGACTCTATCCTTTCCTTTTGTCAATCTAAAACCCCATGCTACACTTCGTTACTAAATTGTGTAACCCTTTACCCGTGGTGGGTGTCCTTTCCCCAAATCTATCTGCGCTTCAGAGGTTCTTTCAGCAGTTCCACCATACTCAGTGGCCGTTCCTTGTGTCACAGAGAGGGGCAAGTGACTCATCCTGTATTGGTGTCATTTTAGGTTGACAAGTGGTGATGTCTCGGATTGGCCTTTCTCTGCTAGTGCAGGAGAGAGAGCGGAGCAACAGTGAAGATATGTTCCAGACAAGTAACATGTCTCTTCTCAAGCTGTCAGCATTGGCAGTTTGACTCCATATTGCTGAAGTGCTTTGGCAGGGGCAAGAGGGACTGGGAGATGCTCCTGTGATCTTCTGCTGTCTTTGATTTGGGTGTTGGTGGGTAGGAATGAGTCCCATCTTATAGAAGTGACAGAACATGGTAATTGCAAAATTACTTGTCAGAAGAAAGCTAACCACCAGCTTTGCTAGGGATATTATGTGCTTTAACATGGAACGCCACTCACGTGACAAGGTTCTAGGTAAAGAGCCAACCAGTCTTTAGCGTCTTCAGCAGATAACCTCTAATACCTAGCTCAGGTTTGGGGCTAGGATGAGTATTTGCAAAATATGTCTTCAATTGAACTGCCAACAGTAGTATTAATTGTAGAAGATCTTCAGAGATCTCCCATCTAACTAGCCTAATTTCACCACACCAGGTGGGGTCACAGCATGAATTGCTGGTCTTGGAGTCTTGTGAATAATCAGGTTAGGGAGAAAACAATATGCTTGAGTCACTACAACAATTTTTCTATGAGGATGGGGGGCACAAGAAGAAAAGGGAAGAGAGTACATCCTTTCCAAAGCTGTTGCATAAAATCCAGTGTATCAAATGTTAGTAGTAAAACTGGAAGACAAGCTCTGGAAATTTCTTAGGATTTTAATCAGAAATGTGTAGAAATGTGAGAGATGGAACTTGGGTGAGTATGAATGTTCAATGAGCATCCATTATTTCAGTTTCACATAGAAAGCTTTTTTGCTGTTCAGTCTCTGAAATTCAACAATACTTAAAATTATTTTTGCTGATTATTGTCTCATTACGAGTCTATCTTTAAACATACTCAGTAAGGGATACATTCAGTGGCTGGCCTATATAATCATAATGGTTTTGCTGGCAGGAAATTCGTCAACCTGAGGAAGAGATGGTTGAATTTGTTTGCACACAAGAATGGTTTTACCAAGCCCATTGGGACACTGTGAGGGGATAACGGGTTGCAAACACACAGCTTCTGAATGAGAAAAGAATTGCTAAAATACTACAACTGGTGTTCATCTCCATGTATTAAAAAGTGTAGGATTTGGGGATGTAGATCTTTGTGCTGTAAGAGCTGAGAATTCAGTGGAAAACTGCTAAGTTAAATGATTTTAAACAATTTAGAATCTGCTTTTCATATGAGTAGATAGCAGCAGAATGCAACTTGCCTGTTGATACATCGCCAAGCTTATTTTTGAAAGGAAATTAAATCACACTTGCCTATCTGAGGACCCAGACTTTGAGCCCTTGGATCTGTTTGTAGCATGTTTACCGTGAAAACTAGTGTTGCCGGTGCATGTGTGTTTTTGTGGTAGAATAGTTTGACGTTTCTGTTCAAGCTAGTGAACAGTTCATAGTATCTTGTGGTTTTTGGAGGTATGCCTCCCCAGCAGTCGGCCCCTAGAGTCATATTGGCTTAGGTTTATTTGGCAGACCAACTTTTTTGAGAATTTCAAAGCCCATGCTACTAAAATAAGTGTAATTATTGCTCCAGCAATTAAAATGAGGTCTCGCCAGAAGAACTCAAGACACTTGATTGGGAGAAGCCTCTTACAAATCCCCAGCTCATTCCCAGTCAGCTGCCTCAAGGGTTTCATCCTCACAGGACCTGGAGTTGCGCATCTGATGTTTTCAAGAGAGGGTGCAGAGATGTCTTCTAACCAGAGTTTTAGATACAGAATATGACAGTCGCAGTTCCAAGGATTGTCAAACATTTTCACTTCCTCCAGGCTGTGCAAGCTGTCCAGGGCACCGGGAGGAACTGAGGTCAGGCTGTTGTTGTGTAGATAAAGCTTCTTGGTGTTAACAGGCAAGGCAGGCACTTCCGTCAGCTTCCTTGAGCTGCAGTCTATATGCAAACCCTTCATTTCTCCCAGTGACTTACAATTGCAGGAGGGAGGACAGACTTCAGTTTCGGTCATGTGGAACAGCAATGATATGGCAAATCCCACAACAGTGATGAATTCTGTCTTGTTCATGCTTCAGCTACCCAGAGAATAAGAACAGTAATTTGATAAGTATGATTCATTAGCATGTTTCTAAATGCAGAACTAGAACACAGCTGTTTCTTTCTCAGGATTACTCGTGAGGTTTAGGTTTTTGGAAGAAGATTTTAGCTTTCTGTATTTCCCATAGAGCCATTCTTCCTGACATTAAGTAGCATAAATGCAACTGGGGGAGAGCAGGGTGCTTCCATTTTGTCTCTAGTTCATTGCTTTTCCTTCATAATTGTATGAAATACATTATGCAAAGTTCTGGAACAGAATGTTGCCAGGAGACGATGGTAAAAACTAGGTTAGTTTTAAGGCAAAGATTTTTATTGTTTCTGTATCGTCATAGGTCTTGTGTTAAAATTGTGTGTTGAAGTCAGTTTTCAAAATTGACCTTAAGAGACTGAATAATAGTAAACGTCTAAAAATCTTCTTTCTGTCAGTATGAAGATTTTAACCAGGAAGTACATATTTTTATGTGGCAAAAAGTTCTTTTTTCTGCCTTGTAGATTCAAGCATCTCTGAGAACATACAGTTTAAGATTTGGGTGAATAGAGAATTGGAAATTTTGCCTATCTGGTACTTCTTATGTTTTAGGGATTAAATAAGCATGCTTTGGGCTAGCAGGTAATTATCCCTTTTGCTATGTAATTCCTGCTTCTGTAGAGTAGATCCCACTAGACTTCCATTTTAGTCCCTTCTACTTGCCAGTTTAAAACCTCTAAAGCTATTCCTTTCCTGTGTTTCCTACCACTTCTCTGCATTTAAAAATACATAGCTAGCCTTGGGACCAGATTGGAATTTGAAATACAAACTCCCTTGCACAGGTTGGGAAATTTCCAATCCTGAAGCCATCTTTCTTTATGATTTTAATACATCCCATAATTAAAATGTATTTTCTTCTTTTTTTATCCAATTAATTTGCAATAAGTAAGTACTGAAGCAAAAATACCTGATTGTATATTGCCTTGGATACAACTTGGAGAATGGCAGATACTGTAAAAAGTGTTGGGTTTTTATACACTATACACTTAAAGAAATTTCCGTTTTAACTGAAGAAGGTGAAAACAGTTGTATAACTTTCGTTGCAGACAAGCATTAAAAGAACATTGAGTATGATTTTAAAATTGGACTGGACAAAGCCTGAGAACTAGCAAGCAGGTAGAACAGACTTATTAACAACAACAAATACAGAGTAAAAGAGGTTTTTACATACTAAGGCAATAAAGAGCTTAAATTATAGTAATGCAGAATGGAATTTGGAAAAAATTTTCTTCAAAATAATGTTTTCAAGTGTAGAGATATTTTAGAACTCAAAAAAAAAAAAAGGTTTTCCTCTTAAACTTAAAATAAGCTGATGCTATTTTTTTCCTCTAGGAATTTTCATTTAATAAAGACTAAAATTCTAGGGAAAATGGATTGATTTTGTTTTAAGTTAATTTGCGTCAATTTACTTACAAGGATTATATAATTAGCTTTTCAAAAGAAAGTTAGACAGCTTTAGATTCTTGATCTAAATACTACATTCCTATATTTTAAATTGGATTAATGCTACATAAAACTATAAACTTCATCACAGAGAAGCTGAAATATTAATCTTAACAATCTCCTATGTCTTTGTTAGCAAAGAGTTTGAATATCTTTGGTCTGAATCGAGATACTCATCTGTTATTTTTCAAGAAATCTACTAGAGCTGTTTTTTTCAAAGTAGACACCTTAAAAGGAGAGACTGTGTCTGGCTAAAAAGAAGTTAAGCAATATCTATAAAAAAAATGATCTCTTCTGATTTAATATATAAACAGCAACAAATTCCAAATCAAATAGAAACAAGAACTGTGGCAAAAATGCAGAAAGGAGGAGTTGGTGAGATGCCTGACTGACACTTACCCTTACTTATTCCCTCTTGGTTCCTTTCCCTCTGCTTGGTAAAGTGTTGGAGAACATACAGCAACTGGAGCTGGCTTTTTAAAGAGTCAGTAAGGAAATGTGTTAAAGAAGATGAGCTTTTTCCTGTGCATAATAGGAAACCATTCCCATTGGAAGATGCTATAAATGGTTGGCATGTGTTACAGCATACAGCGCTTGGGGCATTTTTGTATTTTCTGCAGACAAGAGGAAATGCTTTTGAATTTTTTTTATTGATAATGTATTTTTCCCATTAGACCTGACAATGTCTGGAAAACCTAAAATGACTCATCTGAAATCCAGTGGTTTTTTCCTCAGCTGTAATAATCTACAGGCATAAAAGTTAGCTTGAGCTTCTGCTGCTCACGCATGCAAGCCCAAGCAAGATATAAGGGAGCTAATGTTAGCCCATGAAATAAGAGTTCTGTTTTAGTCAAAGCCAGGTGTGTTTGATATCTGCCTTTCCACTGATTAAGTAAAATTTGTAAAAACACACCATAGCATTGAAATAACTTATTTTAGTCAGATGAGATCATTCAGGGATAGAGAAATATTAATGCCGTTACATTGAAACACTGGTGAAAAGGCACCCGAAATACAGTATGTAATTCTGGTCACCCATGTTCAAAAAGATTAAGCCAACAAGTGAAAGGAAGGTTTCTGTTATCTTATGTGAAGAGGCTGAGAGTGACCCGTACCCAGCAACGTGGAGCAATGCAGAAATACCTGAGCCAGAACGGCTCAAGCAGGTAGATGCCCCTGACACAACCTTGGATGTGAAGAAGGGTATGTGTGTATGGATCAATGGATCAATTCCTGTTTTGGTTCTTGTGATATTTTGTGGAATATAATTTCTTTGTAGCAACCTAGTTTGGTTTGGAGTTTAGAACTGAATTCCGGAACAGGTGGGGAAGGTGTGCTAGGAAAGGCTCACTGTCGTGCCTAGAGGACAGGGGTGGCCTTGGGCACATATATAACCCTTTCTTCCCAGTCACAAGAGCTGTGTATAGCTCAAAAGAGGACTATGATCCTGCAAATTTCTTCATGCTCAAGCTGCTGAAGAATATCAGCTATTGAATAATAGCAATGTGACATCTTAGAACATAGCATGGTCTGTGTATATTTGGCTGGAAAGCTAGTAATTCAGGATGATACAAGTTTATAATATACATGTATCTGTTCATCTAAGTAAAGAATGACATGTTTGTGTAGAAGAAAAACAAAAATAGAATTTTGTTTTTACGTCTTTTTTTTTTTTGATATGTGAAATTTGGAATAGAATTCAAATAAGTTTTTCTTTCCTTTAGCTACCAAACGTGAACACTCAAGCATTAGGATAGCAGTAGAGCTCTGCTTCTGAGCTGTTGTTTCTTTATAACATGCTGTTCTTGGGGGGAAGGGAAATTTCTGACATGTAAAACTTTTCTGATGATGATTCTTATTGTTTAATTCTTAATTTTATTTAAATTACTTTTCTTCATTAAGTCTAACCAATTACCAGTAGCCTGAAGTTTGTCAGGAACTTCCTTAAGAAAATGACTTAATGTGTATCTCTGCTCTTTAATATTTTAAAAAATAATTTAGTGCTGGAGGGAGAAGACAAACATACTTCAAACCCTGTTTGAATTTTTATCTTTTCTATAAGATGAGGAAAGTGATTCCTTCCTTGTTGAAATGAATAGTTCATCTCCCTGTCAGATGTTCAACAGCTGGACCTGTGAGTGGACTGCTAATAATGGGAAGATCCTTCTGTCTTAGGGATTGTTCGATTTGGTTTTTTTTTGAAAGTACATCACTAGGCCATAGATTTCATAGACGCCTGTCTTTCCTCATGCCTGTTTCCTGTGTCACACAATCTATGCCATATGTCATAAGGAATGCTGCCACACAGAAGAAAAATTTTCCTGTTACATGGTGAAATCAAATGCTGCATGGTTTTGCATTGAAACGGATGCAAAATTTTTTGGAATCCATACTCAAATTCTGTACTATGGATATTGCTCACAAAGGTAGTCCTTGCATCCCTCTGGCCGCTGTGTTGCACATGGTTGGAGAAGCAGCTGGTCAGGCTGAGTTCCTGAATCTGTTACTTGTGCCGAGGACCGTGGGCCAGTTTCTTCAGCTCTGTGTGGAGGTGAATGTATGCAGGGAGTATCTGGCAGAAGCAAAGCTTAAAGTACAAGACATTTGCATTTATGATTTTAGGGCTATAGCTTTTTGTAGGTCAAATGAGGATTCTTCGTTTAAGAGGATTTATTACGAGCCAATCTGAAAAAAAACTTATAATCCGCTATAATCTTGTTATAGTCTGAAAATATATTTGCCACAGAGTGAATCTGTTCGAACTTTTGTGAATGAGAGAGGCTCTGTCCGGGTCCTCAGTGGAGAGGTATTTCTGAACAGTCTTGATTCCCAGACAAAACCTCTCTCGCTACCTTACTCCCTGAAAGCACACTTCTCTGGATTAGTTTTCTTTTGAGGCATTGACTTTTCCAGTCAGTTACGTGGATGCTGCTTCTGATTGCTTATATAGGGAGAAAAAGGAGTTGAAGGGAGATTACTAGTTTCCTTGCAGTTAAGAATAAAAGCTGCAAGTTAAAGATAAATGCGCATATCAAACACATGACCTGCTAAGAGGAAATTCAGGCAGAATATGCCGTCATTTTTTATAGATGGTTTTGAGGAGTTACAGTCATTTATTGCTGTCAGTGACCTGTTCTTGACCTAGAAAGACAGAGGTCTTTCTCAAGCACTATTTCCATTTCCAATGGTGAAAAAACTTGCCACATCAATTGTCAATAGATGGTAAAAGTGCTTCTCATTTAAGTTACCACCTTGATTAAATCTGTTCTTGCATATCTTCAAATAGGTTGGTGAGAACAGACTAACCAAAATATTTCTTTATAATTGGATGTGAGTCACTGGTAATTCATGAATTATACAAATAAGTGAATAAGCAAAAAGAAGGGAAGAAAAAGATCGATCATGAAATTCATTCACACACCAAGGAATATTGCCTGCAGAAATGAATTAAAGAAAATCTGTGGTTTCTCTCACATCAGGAGTTATTGTCCCCCAGGGCCAAAATATTCAAAATATTCCTATATCTACTGCATCCTAGAGAACTAGCCTGCTAAAACCTTTTTAGTATTTATACATAGGAGGACTCTGATTTTCATCCTGTCCATATTCTGCTTATTTTATTGTTTCCTGCTGCACCTTTATTGTGGTTTTACCTGATTTAATTTTGCCTCTGTCAAATCAAAATCCCATTTCCTTGGAAGGTTATTACACAGGCAGATAAACTGTTGTCATTTAGGAAGTTCTTCTCCTAAATTGTACTCCCCCCATTTTATCAAATAATTCTTTCTTCTCCTACCCATTCTTATAAAGAATCTCCCTCCTTGCTGTTTTCTATATTCAAAACTGTACATAGTTGCTGTGCAATCATCATCTATTGCTTATCTTTCCACTAGGTGTCGTTCAAGTTATTTTTTTGTTAAATGTTGAGCATACACTGAATCACCCTTTAGATATAATTTATCAATTCAAAATAGTTGTCTGAAAGACTGAAATGTTATATTCTTTTAGGGTATTACATTTTCTGGAGCCTCGAAGATAAAAATGTAACAGATGTACAAAATGTGTGTATTAAGTTATCTGTCTAAATCAGATAGCTAATCACATGTTTGTGTTTTATGGAACTCTTAGGATCTTCAGCCTGTTAATGAAAATAAATATTCATTGACAATTTGGTTTCGAACTGTCCTCAGGAAAATATTAATACCATTTATGCTAAGTTGTAACAGTGATAGAGTGCACATGGGGAAGCTTCTAGAGAGAATCTCTGAAAGCATTAAAAGACCACCATCAAGGCAGTATTGACCACCACAAGATAGTGCCTAGGCAGTTCCCTGCACTCCCGGTTCAGTTAATCAGCTCTGAACATGCACCAGGGAACCGTGTCATCCCAAGAGCAGTCAGTGTTTATGTCCTGTGTTTCATGAGCTGAATGCAATATTGGCACCTTCATGGGAAGTGCTGGGCTTGGTAAAATGGAGTCAGCTATGCCCCTCTCTGCCTTGCTTGCTTTGCTGAAGTAAATATTTTGCTCTAATGAAAAGTAATTAGTTTTCTAGGTCTTTATGCACAGTCACTGTTATTCAAAATACAATACTCTATTTCAGTCAAACAATTACAACACAACGCTGCATTTATGTGACTGTTTTATTTAGGATCGGGATTGAGCTTTCAGAACAAATCTCATGACCTTCTCCATTTTCCATGCGTGCCTTTTAGATGAAACGAAACTGCAATATTCACTATGGAAATACATCTGATTTGTTCCAGGTGCTAATGGGCGTTCAGTACTTGGGGCCACATTAAAGATAGTCCAAAATAGTACCTCCTCTCCTGGTACATATGGTTGGATGTGGTGTCCTCAGTTCCAGACCGTTTCACTGCCCTGATCCAGCTCTTTCGGCCATTCTGTTTGTTGATACAGACATTGCCAGTGTGACGGCCAAAGAACTGTCCGTAAATGAACCTTGTTTGAAACCCCTGGTAACTATGCAGCCAAGCCTGCTAAAGATATTTAGGCGTCTTTACCAGATTACTGCATAATAGCTGTAGTAGGGTTGTAAAATGCATGAGATTAAGTAGCATTCCGACTGTTGTGGTGTTGTCCTTGTTTAAGGAGTTTGGTGACAAACAAAATCAGTCTTCAGCCCCATTAGCTAAAGTCCTGCTATTTTCTGCTTGAGGAGTTGGAAATGGTGAAGGTAGGGCATTGAACTTTATGGTCACACTGAACAGTTGTTCTTGGAAAGATCAATTTAGAAATTAATTAGTATCTGATGTAAAAGACTATTGGAAAAGCCCAAGTGATGAATTTACCATGGTAATTCATTGTCGAATTTAACTCACTGTTCATAATTGATAAGACAGTTAGTTTTTATATTGCCCTTTACAAAGCAATGACTTCATAGTTTTTTGAAATAAAACAGTCAACTCTGGATATGTTTTCAATGATGAATTAATTTTTCCAGATGTGAGCAGCTACAGTCACATTACTCCTTCCATACTAATGCTGGATTTACACACTCTTTGTGTTTCTAAAACTTGCAGATGTGCCCAGTTATGTTCTCTGTGCCCCAGTGAACTGCAGAAGGTTTTGCCCAGGCTTCTGATCACATAGGGAGAGCTACAGAAAGTCACTGAAGACAGATCTAATCTGGTTCTGCTGAATGTCTACTGCAAAGCACGTGGATTGTCACACCCCAGGAATGCAAACCCCAGCTAACACATTTAACCCAGTTACAACATGATGTCAAAACTGCAGAGTTTTCATGTGGTTGGGAGGACAGTCAGGAACAATGCTCTCAAAACTGTGTTACCACACAATAATTGCTTTAGTATGTGTGATAACATTATTGCCAATTCCAGTTTTCCAATTCTTGCATTACATCCACACAGCCAGGGTATTTGCATTTTAAAGCAATATATGTTGATTTAAAAAAAAAAACAAAAACCACACCCAAAAAAACAACAACAAAACTTTGTTAGTGGGCTTGGTGTTTTGAGCCATTAAAGTTCACATTTTCCAAGTTCTGCTCATAGCCATTAAGGGAAGATATTGCTAATGAACACTGAGATTCACCTCTAATCACATCCCTCCAAGTCTTAGGTTCTGAAGGAAATCTTTTCTATAGCGTGACCTGAGATAAAATCACAAAAGCTGAAAATGCTGCCGTGCTAATCCTATTATTTCCTATCACTGAATCCTAATATACGAACAGTTTGGAGAGTCAGTTTCATCAAGCCTGCAGATGAATTAATCATATGGTCACATATATCAGGGAATAAATAAACAGTGTTCCTCTGAGGAGGATTGTAAATTCATTAAAAGATGCTGCAAGTCTCTTCCCGCATAATCGAATTCTTTCTTTGCCCTTATTTGCTCCCTGTAGCTCAAACGCAGTGTTGATGACTGCACCTCAGTGAAACTTCTTACATTTAATGGAGCTAGTTGGAGGTTATTTATAATTTATTTCCACGTCAATTTTGATGAATCTTGGTAGTTTGATGTTGTCCTGCAACGACACTCATATCTCAGCCTCTAACAGGAAAAAACAGAGCCTGGAATGAAAGGAAAGCTCTCTCTCCTCCAGTCAACAGCTTGCCCTGAATATGCATCTGAAATCAGTCGGCATTTGCCTTGTACCTTGGCTGGCTGCTTTCTGCAGGTCTGGCTGCAGCACCTTTATTTACACAAGCTAAAGAACATTGTTCAGGTTATATGACTACAGAAAATCTGCCTTTTTTTTTTTTTTAAATGAGGAGTTCTTATGTGAAGTATTCTGAAATATGAGGTTCTCTCAGATAAAAGGGCAAAGAAAGAAAAATCCATGAGATTCCCTTTCCCATTAAGCCTTTGTCACTGGCTCGCTTCGGAAGTATTTTATGCTTTTTGCTATTTTAATGGATACCTGCATTATGAACTGTGTTAGTGAGATCACAGTGCTTTGCCTGAGATTTTGCTTCTGTGCTTTGCTTTTTGCCTTTACTCATTGTCTACATAGTTTTGGATATTTCAATTTGTTTCCTAGTGAACCCAATTCTTTTTCCTTTTCTTCTTCCCCAAACTCTGTGGTGTTTCTGATAAATCTCTGTGAATAAGACACGATTTATAGTAGTGAGGACACCTTTCCAGAATATATGGCAAGTTAAATATCTATATACTACCTTCAATTTAATCATTATTGCTAAATTGCTGCAGCTGAACAGAGCTTTACTACAAATCTTAGCTTTTGCTCAGTTTGCATGTCTGGCCTTCGGGAAAAACGTATCAAAATTCTATTAATTCTTTCTTAATCTTGCTCTGAAAGTCAATAGGTTGAAAAAGAGTGTTTCAATTCTGTGAATAAAGCTATGCCTGAAGGGCTGAACTGGGTACATCTAGCAGAGACAGATCCTCACCTGTGGGACTTGCAGGTGCTATTTGAGATTACAGTTATACATCCCATACGAATGAAAAGGTGGGGAGGAGGTTATCCCACCCTTCTACAGCCAGCAGTATGATAAAAAACTCCAAACCCCCCAACAAAACACCAACAGCGGAAAAAGAAACCGTAACCAGAGCTACTCAAGCTAGTGAACTAACATCGCAAGGCTTGCTTATAGGAAGCAGTGCCCATGAGAACTCTGTAACCTAAGCACTTTCTTGAGATTAATGCAACGTGCCAATCTCTGGCTGAAAGAGGGATTTCTGAAAGGGAAAAATAAACTAACAACTGCTAGAGCTTGGACCTGGGGCTGACTCACCTCCATATATATAGTCAGTAAACAGGCATGGTTTTTTTAGGGAATGGGTGAAAAAAAGGTACGTTTCCTGTGGGTTGAGAAAAATGTGAATCCATTAATTTCCAGAGTTCCAAAATTACATTTTTTTTCCTGACATGTCAGGCTGGGCCATCAAACCCTTGTGTTTGAAAATACTTGTTCAAGAAGCTTCTTATTTTGACTGTGATTAATAGTGGAATAAAAGAACATACAGAGCAGTCAGCAATTTCACTCAGGGCAAAGTTCCTAGTGGATATAAATTGAACATCTGAGGAAAGAAGCACAGACGCTAATTCTCAATTCAGTGAAGACTGAGATTTTCTCAGCCTTCAGGATATTGGATACAACTAATAAATAGTGCAGATGTCACCTTATTTTTAGGCTTTTATTGTTTCTAAGGAAGTCTGTAAACTGAAATTCAGTACCTGTCTTTTTTATTCAGAGTCAGCACATAAAGTAGTGTCTTAAAGAAGGTGAAGACATCTGTGACTCTGAACAAATGTTCTTGAGATTAATCTTTGAAAGATTTTAACGGTCTTACTGGGGTGTTGGTATGATGTGAATTTTCTTGAGTACAGAGTTGCTAACAGCATTTTTCATTTACATGAAAAAGCCCCAAGGGCAGAATGTTTAAAATACAATTAAGAGTCTGGGCGCTACTTCATACAGTGTAAAAATAACAGCAATGTCACGGCACAACCACTGCAGAAAATCAGGTGAGTGTGTAAAAGCGCTGGCTGGCATGATTTGACTGTGGCAAAGGCTTATGTGGTAATCTTTGGCAACGTGGGAAAGGAGGGCCCACGCATAGCTAACACCGCGTTCTTTACAATGTTGAAAGATAGTTAGCCATGATGTTCATCCCATGCCAAAAGCCAAGGAATCGCTCAAACTCCATTTAGAGCCTTAAATGTATTGCAGATATATAGATAGTAAACAGAATTTCTTTTTCTTTAGAAAACCAGAGTGGACACATAGTATGCAGGTCTCGTTTGCACTTGAACCTGCTCAGAACAGCTACTCCTGACAAATTCCGTATGCGGACACATGCTGTAAATAAATGTCCGTTTCCTTTACATTAAGCCAAAAACATTCAGCAAAGCTGAACAAGAAAAAGGCGTCTTATACCAAAATAATAGTCACATGCAGGAGTAATTATGTCTTACGAATCAGAGCAAATTCTCTTTGCTTAATGAGGGAGAAAAGGAAAGTTGAAGAGCTTAGATCTCTGAAGTGTTTTTTTCTCTAAAAGCCATTCTTTCTGGCTACTCCTAGTCTTCCTTTCAGCACTTTGCTGCTACTAGAGATAGATGTTTGCTCTTCACCACTTACTTTTTCTCTTTCATCCTGCCATCTGTTCCACCTGTTACAACTCCATTATTTCCAATGCAGACATATGCAATATGCAAATGTATCCTGCAGGTGCTGTCCTGTTGGGGGGAGGAAGCATAGTTTGTATTGATTAATAACCTAGTTCAGTCTTTATGTAGTTCCATTCTTTTAAGTGTTTGTTTTGTGAGAGTGTGTGTATAAAAATTGTCCAGAAAACTCAGCCATGGTTTAGAGCCCTGTAAAGCCCATTGCTAGGGGTATATTCTAAAGCACATTGAACTCATAGTCAAGAAAGATGCATTTGACCTATTGCTATACATGAAGCCCAATATATCACAGCTTGAGATTTGGTATTTTGTATGTGGTAGTTTTCCTCAGAAACTTCTGCTTGGTCAGAGTGTAAGCCAAAAAATCCATTTGCTGCTATTTTCACGTTAGAGTTAAGTGGGCAAAAACCCCATGCCAGTGAATGAGCTTTCTCTAATGTAATTGCAACAGTATGAACTATATTTGCGTTTGAGAACTTTTTGAATAGAAGCTAAGGATTGACTCCTGTCTTTGAAGTCTTCCTATTTTTGCCCAATTTAGCTAGGCTAAACTGAGTCAGTTCAGCTTGCAAAGTAAGGGAAAGTTAGGGACTGAAAGAGAGCTGTGTGAACGGACGGCAAGTCACTGGATCTGCTGGAATCTGTACTCTAAATATATTTAGTAAAAGTTGGCACTTGCTGACAAAGTTGCTCAGTGAGGCAACTTTGAAGAAGATGTGAGAGCTAATCTTCAGATTAGCTAATAATGATAATATTGATGGTAATGATTCCAAAGTTACAGTTTACTTTAAGGAAAAAGGCAGAAATGAAGGACCTTCTCTGTAGTATTTTAAAGCCTGCATGCAGTTTCTCTCCGTGTGTGGAAAGGGTTGATTGGATTAGCCAGGACTGCAACCTGAATGCCATGGAAGCTGTAATGCCATGAAGAAGTGAGTGTGTCCTAACTGCTTTTTAAAGGAAAATAAAATAGGGTAACAGAGGATTATTGAAATAGTCTGTTAAGTGACGTTACTGGCATTAGCTACTGAGTCCAGATACCACAGCTCTCTGAGTAGGAGTATGCTTTGCACTACACTTTTGAAATGGGTATGAATCTTTTGGCTTTTGAGATTTCACCCACCAGACTGTCCCAGACTGCTGAAGTAAGTGCATAGAATATGAGTGGGAATAATATCATCTGTCTGAAAAGTAAACAAAATAAATTCTTCCCCACACCACACCTTGACTTTGGCAATACCTCTGACAAAGACCCAACACAAGTATATTACCCATCTCTTCAGTCAAAAAATCAGTGACAAGGGCTCAATACTTTTTACAGGTTTGATGCTGGTGTTTCAAGTCTCAAGCAAGTTCCTTTCAACTCTTTAAATTCTTGATATACTGTTGTTTTCAGATGAAAGGTGATTTTTCTTTAGGCATAAGGAGCTAGATAAAAAAGGAGATAAGGATAAAAATAATTTCCAGATACTGAAGTAAAACTGGAGAAAATAAAAAAATAAAGTTCTTTGTTGTTCAGACTGGAAGAGGATAATATCAAACCAGTAACACAACAGCATTGTAGCATAGACAATATGTAAAGAAGAAATACTATGTTTGATCCAATTATGCTAGCAGGTAAAATATAAGTATATACCTACTACTGCAGTATAAAAGGTCTCAGGGATCTTTTTACTAATCTTTAGTTCTACATTATATTTTTCATTCAAAACCAGATTGATTGGGTGAAAAAATACAAGCTGTTCTTTTTTTTTTTTTTCACTAGCTTCATTAGTGACCAGAGATTTTTACTATCTTAACTGTTTCTTGAAGCCTTACATACTCTGTCTGGCTGAGTTTATTTACTTTTGAATTTTACTTTTAGCTTATGGTACTTAAGAACTATATTCCCAAACAACACCTTCTGAAACAGTATTGCTACTTTCAACGCCATTTTCAGTGAAGTAGCAGAGGGAAGGGGAGTATTGACTCTCTTCTGTTACTGTTGGAGTTCTAGATTATCATTGGTAAAATGTTTCAGCATAGTGACACTTGTATTGACCTTAATAGGCTGACATCCTTCTCAAAAAATAGTTCAGAACACTTTTTACAAAATTAAATACTTTAATGTCACCATGTTTCGTATGAAAAATGAGGTTCTAAAATGAGAAATTACTAACAGCCCAAATTTTCAGGAACTGCTGACTGACTACTCTTTGAAATCAAGGCCTTCTTAAGCTCTCTCTGGATAAGTAGATAATACAAATTACTATATACTACTTATTGTGTTTCCTTTGGTTAGAAAGACAAACTAAAGATCTTAGCTGTTTTATTAAGCCAGTGAAAAATTTCTTAAGTTGATTTTAAATTACAGCTTGTCTGCTACCTTTTTAAAATGTATATATGTGGTAGCACATAAGAAATGTGCAACTTTCTTGGATCTTAAGTGCTGAAGTTTTACATTTATTAAATGAGGTGATGGTTCTTACAGGGAGACTGCATTTAAATTACTATGATTTGCAAAAGGAAAATACTAAAAAAAAGAGCTTGCTTTTTTTTTGATGATTGTAGCATTTATTGTGTTTCTATATGTAGGTAGTTCTTGATGAGAAGGAAAATACTACCTAAATAAATTGCATTTCTATATGGCTAGCTATTTTTATGAATGCTTACTGCAGCTCAACCCTGAAGCATACCACGTAAGCCATAGGTAAGAGGAAATGTAAACCAGACTGATGTTGAGTGAGTGACAGGTAAAAGTATTTAAAACATTGGAAACAATGGTATGGGAATTTTAAGTATCTGAAACAAGAATCACCAGAAGAATTGAAAAATATATGGGAGAAAAAAATTTATTTTTGCAGAAAATATGCTTGAAGTCTACAATAATTTTTAGGGATTTAAAGATCCTCTGTATAGTTTGCAGAATGTGATGGACACTCTTGCACAATGTGGTTTTGGTAGATATAAAGCTTTTCCTTACATTTTTCTTTTCAGTATGTTATTAAAATGCTTATTACAAATAAAATATCCTTCAGAGTTGAGGAATACCAGTAAATATCATTCCCAGTGTTCTACGGGTCAAATATACTCAAGTGTTTCCTGAACTAACATGGCTGGATTTTCTAAAAGTAAATGTAATGCTAATGAAGGAGCTGCATACACAAAGCAGATAAAGTACAGGCCTCCGCAAAGCAGCTTTTCCCATTCTTCCCCTTCAACTTTCCCAGCTCTGCCCTGAAAGAGCCCCCAGGCTGCAGGATGAAAGGGTAACACTCTTCCTTACCCTTCAATACCCAGCCCGCCCGGTACAATGGAGACAAGGAAACAACTGTGACTAGCAGTGGGTTTTGTGACCCGGAGCAACTCATTTCACATGGGTTTTTTTCTGCGCTAGCAGTTTGCATTGTTCTTCTTCAAGGTCTTATTTTAAACTGCTATAATTAAACCAATGCAAAAGACTGTGTGAATAGGTTTTCTTGTTCTGAGGACAAGAAAGGAAGACTGAGTATAAATTGCTTATTTCAGATTTGAGTTGTTTCATCTGATTTAGATAACTCTTACATCTTATTAAAAAAGCTGCTTTAAACTGGTTTAATGCAAGAGGTGTATGTAAAGTTGAAGAGGATACCCCATTGGTCAGGGCTTTCATCTAGGATATGCTCTGCATAACGTGCAATAGCATGCAATTATTTATGCAAAGTGAAGCAGCTCCAACAGAAAAGATTAAGAGAGAACGCAGCAGGTCAGTAGTGCAATGGTTAGAGAATTCATGATGATACGGGACACCAAAGTTAAGTCCCTACTCAATTATATTCCGTCTTCCACCTCCTGGGTGAGTACCATACCTCTGGACTGTTGGTTATACTGCACAACTCTTGATGCAATTTATATCAAGAAAATAACATTCCATTTAATGAAGTCCACTTTTTCTGACCAAAGTATTTAACTGGAAAATTCCTGGTCTGTTCCTCCAACTGTGTGAAGGGAATGATATATCATCTCCTTTTCCCTCTGCCACCCTGAGGACTTCACTTACTGGGTCCTCGTCACTGTCTGGAAGGAAGAGCCCTTAACATAGATGTCTTGACCAAATTCATCAATGGTTTCTTTCTATCTTAATATGCTATGTAGTGTCCATAGTGTGGGGTAGTCTCCATTTCTCCTCTCAAATTATTATGTAGCATTACTGTTAAATAGCTACCCATTTTACCTTAAACATGGGTAAATAATCCTTACTGTTACTCCTCCTGTCCTACAGAAGCACTGCCAGGCTGAATTGTTGGGGAACCCTCAGCACTGCCACTGGCCAAGGGGCTGCAGCGCGGCCATGCTCACCTGCGCTCGGCTTGTCCCCTCGCGCTTCTCTTCTGCTTGCTTACAATCTATCAAGCTGTTTAAAGGTCACTCTGCTGGAATCGTTCTTCGCCACAGCATACAGTACATTGATTTTCCACATTTCTAAGACTCCCTATGCCTGCTGTGAGCTCTCAATTTCCATAGTGATGTGCTTAGCAATCGTTACCATGTGCAGGACTGATTTCACATTCTAGGTAGGGCACACTCACTTGCCAGACTGGATTTTTTATAGTGTCAAGTCTATTGAAATAGCTACATTATTTTCTCCTCTATTGTCTGGTAACTGCTTTTTTTCCTTTTTTTGTTTTGTTGGAACTTTCTGAACAGAAATAGATTTTTTTCCCTCCCTGTTATTCAAGCCAGATTGCAAACAAATGATATCCTTTTCACCCAAGCTGAGACATCTCTTAGGGTGCCCTAACTTCCTGCTGCCCCTGAAGGGGGATGCCCCCAAAGCCCCTGCCCCGTGTACACACACGTGCACTCACAACCTCACTGCTGCTGTGAGGTAGTTGGGACTAACGCCTGCGCACTGAGGCTGCCAGTTAGATCAGGTGGGAACTGATGGTCCTCGAGTTCTTTCCCGTTTTCCCCTGAGATATTTAGAGCAATGAACAACCTCTCCAGCACCTCAGCCAAAAGAAGTCATGGAGGATTACTGTGGCCTACAAAACTCCCTGCAGGAGCCGCCCCTGGGATTTTTTACTAGTACTGTGCGTACCTATAACGTGGATAGGACATTTCAGTGTGTCCAGCAGTGCTCAGAGTAAGACAAATCAGAAGTCTTGATCTATGCACAGTAAAAACATGCTCTGGATGAGTAGCATAATGAATAGTTCTTCATTTCAGCCAGGCTTTTTGGGCTATGAATGGCATCTGTTCACTTCACCTCTCAGCAGTATTCTTAAAACTCCAAGACAATTGGTATAATGTGACTGACCTGATGACAGAGTTCTACTAATTTTGAATGTATGTATCAGTGCCACCAGTTTACCAAGAAAAGGCGTGTGCTTGCTGTCTTTATCTTGCATTGACTTCTCAAATGCTGTCATGCTTATCAAATACTGTTTCTGCACATGGCATGGAAAGAAATGTTCTCTTGTTCTTGCCTATCCAATGTTTACTTCAGTCAGAGAAATAAGTGAATATGGACTGGTAAAACACAATTAGGGAGATTTCACTCATGAGAAGCCGATTTCCCATGTAACTTATTGTGAAGATGGTGGGAGTTTTATGGGTTGGTTCATAATAAGTACCATATGCACTTTAGAGCACAAAGATAAATGAGAGTTATTAGAACCAAGCAGGGAATGTAAAGCACTGACACAGGTAGGTGCCCTTGATCAGGCAATGTAGAAACTGTTTATTGGGAAATATCCCTTATCTGCCTTCTGCCAGGCAGAGAACCATTTATTCTCCCAATGCAAAAGCTAAGGTCAAAGGAAATAGTCAATACTGCAGAACCTGGAACTGAGAAAGGGCAGAGTCAAGTGAATGACTAAGTGCTCTAGATGTAGCTGAATAGGAATTTATCATTGATGGTTAAACAGAACAAATAGGAACATGCAATACTCAAATTATTTCAATAGCAAAATTACCTTCTGTTTAATTATGGTGGGGGCGTGTCTAAACACAGCATACCAATTGCTAAGGATGTTTTCTGAGTCGTTCTTAGCCATTTATTACTATGAAAAATTAAACTCTAATCTGAATGACTTGTCTATTATGGTTCGGTTTTTTCTCATAATTGTGTAAAATGCTTCCAAAGACCTTTTTGGGTGTCTGTTTAGTACTCTCGCACAGTAACATAGCTGTAGTAGGGCCATTAAGTGACTTGTCAGCATTCCTCTGTCCATACATGCTATAATTTGTATGGAAATTTTTATGTGGTATTGGCTGGACAAGGAGGATAGGAAAGAAAGAAGGGAAAATGTGACTGACATTTGCTATTTGCTTGTGTGACAATTTATGAGCCAGTCAAAGGCTAAACTACAATTCCGCTATCCTTCAAAAATCTCCAACTGTTTTATTTTCAGCAGAAGTTATGACCAGGTCTCCGTAATGTTATCATTCAAGAGCAGATGCAGCTTTAAAACTGTTTACAGAGTTTATTTGTCTGTGCAGGAGTTAAGTGAATCTGGAGTCTGTAACAGGGAATTTCCAAAGATCTCATACAAATTGCTGGAGTTAGTTCTTTCCATTTTTAGTAGCAGTAGCATATGGGCCTATATGCTGATTTTTGTTACTAAGTCTGTTTGTGCTTATAAGGCAATGTCAAATGTCTTTTAAGATTTGAAATGGCTTTAAAAGGTCTTACTACTTTTTAGTTGTAAGGTCTCTTTTCCTTAAAAAATATAAACAGAGTAGTAAGCTTGGAGCTGCTCTTTTCTTGCATGAGCAAAAGAATAAAGAAAACCAAGGTTTTTTGTATTGCCAAATCTTTTAGTTTTAAAGGCCTCTAAATTCTAAAACAGGTTAGGATTCCTCATGACATTGAGTTTTTTCCATCACAAAATGAGATTCAGTTGAAGTGGAACAGCTCAAGTGAACATAAACAGGTGTTTTTTCGAATGTGGACTTTCCGTTAAGTGAGGGACACAGATTTCCCATGTTGGGATAGTCAAGGGCTAATCTGCTGTCACTTTGTTTTCTTGCTGTGTGTTTTCTGTAATACTCTCCCTGTTCATAATGTTACTAATGAAAAACACAAACTGTAGAGACCTTCTTCTCTATATGTATGAGACTGAGAATCACAGAACAGATGAGGCTGGAGGGGACCTCTGGAGATCGTCTAGTCCAACTGCCATGCTCAAAGCAGGGTCAGCTGGCGCAGGTTTCTCCCATGTCCAGTTGTACTTTGAATATCTCCAAGGCTGGAGACTCCACAGCTGCTCTGGGCAACCTGTTGCAATATTTGACCACCCTCACAGCGAAAAAAACCAAACAAAAGTATTCTTATGTTTAAACAGAATTTCTTGTATTTCAGTTTGTGCCTGTTGCCTCTTGCATGTCAGTGGGTATCTGAGAAGGGTCTGGCTCCATCTTCATTACTCCCCCCATCAGGCATTTATACACATTGACAAGGTTCCCCCCTCAGCCTTCTCTTCTCCAGACTGAGCAACCTCGGCTCCCTCAGTCACCCCTTGTATGTCAGATGCTCCAGTCCCTTAAACATCTTTGTGGCCCCACACTGGATTTGCTTCAGCAATTCTGAGAGGACGCTCTTGTGCTGGACACCCAGCGCTGGACCCAGCACTCCGGATGTCTCACCAGTGCAGAGCTGAGAGGAAGGATCACTCCCTCAGCCTGCTAGCGATGCTCTGCCTAATGCAGCCCAGGATGCCGTTGGCCTTCATCTGGGTTGAAAGAGATCATGATACAAGTCCCTCTTGATTCAAAGCACAAACTTGAATTTCAGCTCCGCCTTTCCCAGATGAATACCCTGACTAGTGGATTATTCAGACCAACTATGTGAAGGTGGCTCTCTTCTCATTATGGTGCTGCGGTTTGAGTGCAAAACCCTGCATCTTTGTATTCCTCCCTGTTCCTCTCTGACAATGAGTCAGTCTCTCATTGGCCTATTGAATATTTCATTATTTATAATTAAACAGATTGTTCAAATATTTGCTCTTGTAACCCTGCATGGTTTTATAGCACAAACAAGCATGGTCTTTAGTTATTCCTCATATAATTTATTGGTCGGTAATATATATTTAAATTTATATTCAATTATACCAACGTATTTTCTCCTTAATGAATTTTCACAGACTTTTTCCAATACTAATCCAAGTTCTAGTAAAGCACCTTCCGAAACATTCCTCAGAAAAGGACCAAGCAGGTTTTTATCCTAACCTATTATGAAATCCTTCATATTCTAGACTTTTAAAATAATAGTGGTAATAACATAATGCTGCGTTTGTAGGTAGCATTGAAGAAGCCTGGGCTTTTCAGTTGTTTGAAAAATTGTCCTTCAGCTTTTCTCAGTTCCACCTTGTCGGCATGGTCTCAGTTCCACATTCCCTGACATCCTTGTCCTTACAGGAGATAAAATAAAACCTAGGAAATTTCACCCTCTCCTTCTACATATTCTAGAGTGCTTTTTCTTGTACAGTTCTTGTCAGCAGGGTCTCCTTTTCCATAGTCTCAACATTGCCAAATATGTGTTATTTCAGAGTCTCAGCCATACTTTTTTCCCCCCCTTCCTGTACTTTTAAATTGCTTGTGATCTCTGTCATGCTCTAACTCTCAAGAGTTTGGGAATGACTAGTACAATCAATGTTATAATAGTGTCAGTTGAGGTCAGTCTACCATGACTTGCAACAATTTCCTTTTACGAAACAGTGGTTGCTAGATACAATATTCTGCTTCTCCATTAGGGGGCAAAAAACAACAACAAACCCAACGGTTGCAAAAAAGAAAACAAATTATAGCTATAAATATTAACGTCTTTCTTGAGGATTCGTGACTCTTGGAATGGAGGACTGTGCCCTGCACATAAGCTAGAAGTCCTGCAGTATAAGTTCAAACTTAAGTTCTTGAGAGCAACTCATTGTTGTTAAAATTATCACCATAGAAGTAAATTGTCCAGATTGATCATTGTAATATGAAAACTTTGTTTATCTTTATTCTTAGGTTTCCTTCCCAAATTCTGTCTTGCTAAAGACACTTCCTTCACAGAACTGAACATCTTGATTCCATACTTAAAATAATTAGGTTAGAATGTTCACTAACAGTTGCTGTAAAAAGCCAGTTTCTTCCTCTACATCGGTAACTCTTTGGTGTTCCCTGAACAGAAAAGAATCTGCTATGTAATTATTTCTTACTTCTTACGTCCTGAAATACTTCTGTATTTCAGGATTTGAAATGCTTCCTATCTCTTTTCTGTCTCTACTCAATGTATTGTTGTTCAGTTCAATGGCTCCTTAAATCTGATTTTGTGACTTGAATTATTGGTTCTGTCAGTTTTATTTATGCGTAGCTCCAGCCAGATATGTAAAAGCAGCTCCAGCTGTATTTTCCCTCTTGGTAGGGTCTCTCCGGTGTTAATGATGTCCTCTACAGAATTAGTTTAACCCAAGCTGTTACACAGCTTGAGGTACAAAATGGATGCATAGGATGAGGCAATCATTTTGCTTCCCTTGCTAGAAGACTAGAAGTATAATAGCAGAGTCTGAGCCAAGCCCTCCTGCATGGTATATATATCCCCGTCTTTATGCTGGAGAGAGCATGTCTTTTCATTTGTGACATATTATGTGTAATTGCAGTAAATGTTAAGTTGGTTACTGCAACCTTCACTGAAAAGGAGGGTGCCTTAATGGTGGAGTTGATTATAAGATGTTGTCTCTGCACTGTTATGTAAAGGTGACCTAGAAATGGTTTCCATGGCAGTAGGGTGTGCTACATGCTATTGATGTCAGGACTCAGAAAAGGCCCCAGAAGACTATTAGGTTTAAAATGTGAGCACATTGAAGAGCGACTTTCAAATGACTCTCAAAACCTGGTGACATTTTTGGGTGGCTATCAATCCTTTGGTAGATGAGTCAGTGGTGTGTCTCAGCCCTGGGCATGACAGATGTTTGTTCATAAGCAATTAGCAGCTGTACTGACTTCTTCTGTCGTCCCCAGAGCTGATCTCTGCTGGTAAGAGCAGCAGTGCTTGACAAGAAAGCAAGCAGTACTGCTGCATGTGCTGGACTAGCACTGTGAATGTGTAATGAATTTTATTTCCAAGATTAGTTTAAAAACAAAAAAGACCCTCCTGTGAGTATTGCATATTCTTTATTTAAAAATAACATTTTTTATCTAAATGGTATGTTTAGGTTGAGTTGTCTCACCCTCCATGTATTTTCTCTTTTTTTCTGTTTTTTTGGCGACTTTCAGAGGTAGAAAATCCCTTACAAAATACTGGACCTTGCCTTTATTAGAGAACTTTTTTTCCAGTTGTAGTTGTGAAAAAATCAATGAGAAATAATCAACAAACCCAGAACTATCAAACAATAAAACCTTCCTCAAGTATAGAAATTATCCCTAACTATAACAGGACAAACACTCAGCTCTTATGACCTTTTTGCTTTGCAGTGAGGACGTGGTGAAACCACTTGAATACTGATAATTTTTCAATGTCATCCTACAGTCCTTGTTTACTCCTTGACAAAGATAAGTTATCTCATAGTTCTTTGAGGCAGAATCATAAAACAGTCATTTATAATGTAATTTGTGTTGTGCTTGCAAAAGTACTATTCCTACAAAACACCATAGGGAACACAGTAACTCAGTGGGGTGTTGAAGCCTACCCACTCTCACCTAAGTGAAGCTGCCTGGCGTGCGGAGATCGTGCTGCTCATCACCTGAAGTAAGTCTGTAGTCCTCAGTAGGGACAGTGCTCGTAGGCCTCATCTCATTAGTATGTAAAGGTGTGTTACTACGTGGTGTGTTAAATTAAGTATTTTATAAGCCTGACATATGCTGAGCTCACGGAGTTCTGAAAAATATGGTAGCCAGCTTTAGGTTAGTTGGCACAGACTGCCTTTTGTAGGACCAGCCCTGTACTGATTCCAGCCTAGCTGCATACCCTGGGCTGCTTACCCTCTGCTGTTTCCTCAGAAACGTCTCTGTTTCTGTAGTCCACGCAGAGCGGGACTTGTATATCTCCCTTCCACCAACACAGACAGAAGAATCAGCACCTCCCTATTGCAGCAGGTACGACGCTGTGGTGTGAGCTTGTGTTTGTGACAAATCCTGTAATTCAGCTGGCTTTTCCAAGTAGTAGTGGATAGAAAGAATGGACTTGCAGGATCATGGATTTCCATTTCACGGCATCCATGGCACTCAGACAGTATAACACAGAAAAGCTAACACAGGAATAGCTAACCTACAAGGTACCCGTGCATCGCTATTGGGGGACCCTATGCTGTCTTTACGTTGGTGGCCTTATGATGACCTAGGGGTTGTTTTGTCTAAGGAAGACGTGCTACCCAGCTGTTGCACCAGGCTCTTGCCAGCTCACACACAGCTGGTGTGGAAGCAGTTAAACTTTCATTACCAAAATTTTCTAATGAAGTCTAAACTATGTAAGGGCTATTTCCTTCACAAATTTGAATGGCAAAGGTACAAAGTCTGCATTCTCTGAAGCATGCATTAGTATCATGCTGAGTTAATTCTTTTTTATTTCCTAGGGTATTATTTAACTTAAACAGCTATCTGTATTCTGTGCTCCAAGTTTTGGCAAACATGCAGAAGTTTAAGCAGGCCTTTGTCTACTGATTCCAACACTCTGCTATCCTTTTGAGAGTTTCGTTAGACAAAAATGTAGTTGTACAGGTGGGAGGAAAACTGGTCATGAATTGAATTTGATGTCTAACTGGCAACTTGTTCAAAAATGCCAGCTAGGATTTCCAGAATTTTCTTTGAGCCTTTTCATTCTTTTCTTTTGCTCTACTGTTAATAGAGTCTAGAAATGGATAGAGACCTAACTCTGGGAGAGACAATTCTTCAGACAGAGAGACTGAAATAGTTACAGTTCAGAAAAATATAAGCATTTTAGGAAATAATGTCATTTAAGAAATGAGTCTCAATTCAGGAAGGTTTGCTGTAATGCAGACACCCCTGCTAAGTGAAGAAGTGAGTAAGGTTTGGGGGAGCTTGTCTAAGAACCAGAGTAATCTCAGTCCAGGTGTGGTGTCCAGTACTTTCAGCCTGAAGGCCAAGTGTTAATTTGAAAAAAAAGTCAAGGGGACAAAATGAAGTTGAGCTATTTCAGCATGCTGAGGCGATGCCAGAAAAGTGCCTCTCTAAATCTCCCCAGGATTTCCACCGCTGTTGAGCAGAGTGGCCTAAAGCAGTGAGTTACTGAGAGAGAGCAGTAGCCTGTGGGCAGCCTGTGTGTTGTAGTAAAATTGATATTAACTAGAAAAATGAAATGTAAAATGTAATTGAAGCAACTAAGGAAACCTGCTGCTTCTAGAGTCCTCTATACAGCCCCAAACCTACTCAATTATGTACCTAATATTAAAATAGAGAAATAGTAACTAGACATGATTTATCTACGATTCAGTTAAGGAACTAACCGCTAGACAATGTAGCTTTGTTGCTAAGTAGGATATTCCTGTCAAGAGAGTGACAAACTGTAGGCCTGGTCAGCAAACCGAGAAAACCTCCTGGAACTGCCAAGATTAGAGGAGAAGTAAGTAAAAGGTAATTTTGGCAGGGGGAGATCACGACCACCAACTCATTGACCACCTCCCCAAATGACACCACCTACCCAAAAGAGAACAATGGAAGAAGACAGAGTCTGTGCACTAATCTACAAGGGAAGTGAAGAAATCATGACCAATCATTAAAGAGAATAACAATGAATATGTATTAATTGTTTGAATATGTAATAATCAACGTATAGAAGTGGAGATTTTTGAAACTGAGGTGTGCTCCTACTTTGTGACGAGCACCCCATTTCTGTGCATTAATGGAATAAACTTGGAAATACCTCTGCTCTGTATGTTATTGGCTTGCACACCGGGTAAAGAACCCAGATTTGGGACAACGTGTGGACACTCCGCTGTGGATGTATACACATGTAGCTGAAATGGGCAGTGCTCCAGTGGCTTGAGGTAAAGGTGGGGAATGCTGATTCTGTCTTCCTTCTTTTCAGGGAGAAAGCTGGGCTCAGAAAGGTCTGGTAGCATCCCCAAAGAAATGCATATTCAGTCTGACCAGTTGCCTGCAAACCCCACAATTTAGGGCCACCAAACTACTGTAACAGGCAGTACCATGGGAAATAGGTGAGGGTGTTTCTGCTGTTGTATTACAGAAGAGCCAGAAAAGTAGAGTAGAAAAGAAATGTGACTGAAAATCTCGCCCTCTTGAAAGTAAAGTGTAATTCAGGAAACAATGATGATTTTCAATTGAATTTCACACTAAGAAACACATTCTATAGCTTTTGTATTATGTGGAATTATACATAAAATTATTAAGCAAATAAGATAATGTAAATATTAAAGGATTCAGTGTCTTAACCTCCATGAAATTATAAATCTAAGAGAAACCCTTTGGCTGATAATGCGATGTGTCACACACATGCTGTGAATGTTTATTGTCAGTCGCTCATACCAAGCAATTATATTTTACACAGCACTGTTTGAAACTGTTCCCTTTTTCTTTAAAGTAAGATGGAAACAAAGAATGAAATCTAAACAGCCTTCATCATTGAAAAGTACCATGTCATAGATTAATGGATAGTATCATGAAAGGGAGGAGATTTAATTCTAATAAATTCAGCAAATTAAAACATACCAGTGCCAAGGATTTTTTTCTTCCGAAAAGTGTGTGCAAATGCCATCAACCTCTTGGAGCAGCTCTGGCTGGAGATGGCCACACTGCTTTGGTCCAAAACTTTTGTGAATCAGTGTAACATCTGTGATGAGTGGTCACTGCCAGATACTTCAGAGAGAGCTTCAATGAAAATGAATTGGACAATTATTGAATAACTTTATTTATCAGGTGGAGTTTAAGTAACTAATAGTTAATACCTCATATAAAGTAGAAAGTAACATGAGGAGGAAACTCTTGTTAAAAATGTAACTTGTCCTAGAAGCGTGCAGGCCCGCAGGTTATCTCAGCGAGAAATATGCCAAACGATAAGTGAGGAGGGCATTGGGAGGAGAAAGTAGTTTGAAAATGAAGTCAAATTGGAGAGCTTGTTTTGTGGAAACACAGTGGAGATCAGTGGAGGAAATGTCGCAGCTTCCTTGTTAAGGCCAATGTGCACTTTCAATAGAAAAGTAATAAATTAAGATGGTGACTGCTAAGAAAGTGAGCTTGATAACAATTTGTGGAGATCTAATGTTGAACTGCTAAGGCTAAGGAAATGCAAACATATTATATGAGCAAAGTCTGTGAGAGCTAGACCGCCAGGTTTAGGGGATGTAAGCAGGAGAAAGGGCATATTCCTTGAGACTTGTAGGAGTGAGGGTTAGGAGTGCTGAGAACACTCCAGACAGCTCATTCAAGGAAAGACTGGACACCAGTCTTAAAGTACAAAATCTGGGAGCTGAGGGATTTATTGCTCTGCAATTAGCAATGAAGGAAGAAAGGACATATAGAAGAGGAGATGAAGAATAAGTTTTTTGCTAGGGTGAATTACATTAGGGAGTCCCCAGCAGATACAACTGGGAGGAAACAAACTGTCCTTTCTGTAGGAATGGAATTATTCTCAAGGAAAAAAAAAATGAAAACCTACTAGAATGAGGAATGAGCATGCTGGGGAGGAGATAAAATCTCAAGCATCGTATAAGGCCAGAGTTCAACCAGAGTGCCTCAAAGCCAGCATAATTAGGTTGCTTTAGCCCTTTTATAGATGCCTATTGGCTTTCTAACTCAAAATGAAAGTAGTACAGGTCCCTTCCACAGACAAGACCTAAGTAACCCTTACCAGTCGGAAGCTGTACAGCGAGGCTCTAGTCTCACCTGGTAACACGTCACGTGTACTCCTGCAAACTGGTTTTCCTACTGAACAAAGAAATGTTGGGAAGGCACGCTCTGTTGGCCTTTGTCTACTTATGCAAAAATTGAGGTGGGAAATCGCGCTTGTGTTTGTAGCACATGTACTCCATGATTTTTTCTTTACTGAGAAGTCAACATGCAAGCAAAAGGCCACTTATTACCATTTGGTAAACATACAACAAAATAAAGTGTTTGCAGAGATTTGAGATACTGTATTTGGGGTTGTACATTTTAAATGGAAGGCTTTTGACTGTGCTTTGTTATCTTTTCAGTTTTTGTTACATATGGAAATTTTTTTTACAAAGTCAGTTTAAACTTGGTGTATGTTCCCTGTAGAAAAAAGGTAGATGAAATCTGCAATACTCACTTGACTTAAGGAGCTAGGTCTTTAAAAAAACCTAGAGATTTGGGTTTGCTCCCCAGGATTACTGTGCAGACTTTTGAACATGTTTCACATAGTAAATCAAACTGTGGAAGCCTCCTTGCTTTTGAGGCAGAGCTAGAAATTTCTCAGTTACATTTATTTAAAATCGCATATTTATACAGGTTCATATGAAATATTTATCAGGCTCGGCAACACTGCCGACAGGCTGAATGTAAGTCATTAAGGTAAAAATATTTAAGAAAAAAAATCAATTTTAAGGTGACCAAAGAAGGATTCTCAAAGTACAGTGCTTTGCTTTGCTTCTGATTTCCAGCAAGAATTTGACTGAGGACTGTTTCTTGATCCATCCTGAAGAACAGATTCTTCTTATGGAAATACTGCAAGTCTGACTTGCTCCATATTAATTGCTTTTTGGAGTTAAAATAATCAGCTTTGGTTATTAAAAGATTAAGCAGCATATGCTGATGTATCAAAAATTATTCTGATATAGGCATTTCTTAAAGAAATAAAAATTTTACAGCATTTGAAGCTAATTTAGCAAGACACAATTTTGCTGCTTCTTATATCAGTTAAATGCTGTTTATTTATTCACAAAAGCTTCCTTTTTTTCTCAGGTGTTTGCATCTTCCTTAACACCAGTTTAGGTTTCCAGTGACATTTTCTAGTTTCTAATTACAGTTCAACTGCTGCTTGAATGAACTCTGCAGTACTCACTCAGATTGTATTGCTCCTCTCCATTTTGGTGTTAGGACATCAGTTTACTTAGTCTAAATTTCTAGAAATATATTAGAAAGTGAAGTAGAAACTTAGCAGTGAAAAAAATACTAAAAGTATACAATTAGCATAGCAATCTTAAGGTATACATAAGTACATATAATACAACTACACATATATATGTGTATATAGAGAGAGTGGATACAGTAAGTAATATTAATTCAAATGATAAAAGAATCCTGGAGTGCATGAGGGTATCCATAATCAGGTATGTACTTGCATTATAATCCTATTCCTGAAGTGTCTCTTCTGCTAACTGTACACAGGGGTCATGCTTATTTAATGATTTGCTGGCATTTTCTCTCTTCGTACATCTCGAGTATTCCTGGGTAAGTCTAAGAGCGCTGCACTAAACATAAGCTGATACTTGTTCTTGTTTTTTTAGAAAATGAAGCCAAGCAGGGAACTAATTTCTGCTCATTTTGATTTTTATCTGTTGCACATTTAGTGTACAGTTTTGTAGTATATAGTATTAGCATATAGTTTTGTATATACTAAATAATAGTATATTATGCTTAGTATTATGCTAGTATTACATTTATTTAGGATACAGTTTTCATTCTTACAGGGTGAATATTGCACTATGTATATATGTCCTGTCTACTTTATCTTTATGAAAAATCTACATTAAAAATATATATCTAATCCTAAAATCGTCCTCTGTTAAACCAGGAAAAAACACGTAACAGGTAAAACACCATTGAACAGATTTTGTTCCATTGCTTGCAAAACACGTTTTTTTTCCTTCTCTAAAATGAAATGAAAATATCTCCTGCAAATTTTTGTTACCAACATCACTCTAAATGCTAAGTAATGTATCACAATTTTGGATGGAGATATGTGTAAGCTATATAGTGTATTATGAGTAGAGAAAGGAATAGAAATCTTCTTATTCCCCATATTGCATTGTGATACAGACCTTATTCCTGTATGAAAATAATTTTCATGGGAAAATTTCATATATGCACAGTTCTGAATTGAATGGTCTTCATTGCTGGCATTATCTCAGGAAAATAATTTCACATTCTTAAAAGATCTACAGTGCATTTTTTGATAACATAAATTCAGTTGGATCATTTAATAACTCTGCTTCTTTAGTTTCTGTGCTTGATAGTTAAATGAAACAGCAAAAGCATCTTTGAAGCAACCTATTTTTTTAACTTTTGCCCCCAGGAATTATTTTATTGCTGATTAAAATGTTACATGGCACCATGATTAGGCCCAGCATTTTATATTAATTTGTCTGCAAGTGGGGCCTAGTTTTGTGTCTCTACAGTTGCTTTGAGGGAAATTAAATGAGAGAACAAAGTCGTGTACTGCACGTGTTGTTTGCTAATGCGACAACGGCAGCTGTTGCAAAGTGAATTTTCCAGCCCTGGCTTTCCTTGAGAGCCTGGGAACAAGATCACTTTGCAGCTTTTGCAAGCAGTTAAGTGTAACTTTTACGTAAAATCCAAGACTGTTGCAGATTTCTAAGGCATCTCTGTAACTGCAAATATAAAATTCAGCAGAACAATTAAAAAAATCTAACTTCAGACTTAAATAAGGTGAACAACTGAATCACAGACACACGTGAACACATTTAATACATGAGCCCTTAAAACTTGCACTACAGACATACACTTGTGTGTTTACAATACAGTCATTTTGTCACTTGTGTGTTAAGGAAGCGGTTTACTTGCCAGTGATAACATAGGCTGCCTTTTGCTTTTGAATTGAGCTACCACAAAAGCTAGAAACTGTGCCCAGCCAGTGTGTAACCAGGGCTGTAAATCTAAATAGATCAGGTCAGTGTATTTGGAATAGTTTTTATTTGGTTAAGCGGTACAGTTACAGGGCCAGTTACAGGTTAGGCCTCCATCAGAGACAGACATTGCTACGTTACCCTCGCGTCATGCGAATGCTCATTCGCGTAAGGGAGAGCTTTGACATTGGCTGAGGAACTGGTGCTCTTCTCAGAAGCAGCATACCTTTGATTTCATGGCTGAATCATTTGATTACTCTTCTCCATTACTGAGCTCCATTGAATTGGACAAGTCTTACTCATTCATCATGTGTTTGAACGAAGGAGGGCTGTTGTTTGGCTTGTTGTGTGTGTTGTAGTTGGCTCTGCTGCTCAGCACGAGATGACCAGTGGGTTAGACAAGGACTGGTGACTCCGTGCCTTCTCCAGAGGCTGGCTTTGTAAGAGTTCACAGGCTGTCAGCTCGTGGTAAAGTGTATCTAGGACTTCAAATGGGTGGGCTTTTCCTTTTAAAAGAAAATTGCAAACATTATAATTTGAACAAAGACAGAAAGTTGCAGTTTAACAATTGTAACACAAGCTCTTTTCTTCGTAGGTGCCATTTCAAATTATTATCATAAGATGTCTAAATTTGGAGACCAAATAATGAATTCCTGTGCCTACAAAAATGAGAGTGGAACTGGGTTCAAGGACTGTTTTCTCTACTGGCTCTCTTGCTTCATTCACTGCCCACTGAGTTCTCATATACTTGTGTGAATGAAGACTATTTCATGTCACAATAAAGAGCTGCCAATCCGACCATCCACTTAGTCTTGTCAAAGAGGAAGATGTTTGATTACAAAGACTTAGGAAAGCTGTTTAAGCCATATCAAGTGCACAGCCAGAAAATCAAAAGCAGAGAAGACGAGCCGTTTATGGCAATGATGATGCAGAACAGACAGAGAGCTACACAAGGTTACTTCACTTGTTGGTGTCATTTTAGGAAGCTGAGCTGTGCTGCCATTACAGAGGGAGGTACTTTGTTTCAGCAGCATCACTTGGAGTCAAGTGTTCCTGTGCAGGGTAATTAGTAGTACCTTCTGGACACTCGTGTGCTCTGAATACTAACAGTCTCCTCTTCTCTTGTGCTCACCAGGAGAATATCTGACCTGTGGCTCAGATACGGTTTCTCTCTGTGTCGGTGTCCTGGAGCCAACAAGGGTCTGTCTTTGCCTTCTTTTCTCTGCTTGCTCTGCAGCCATGCTGGAACAGCGCAGCTTAGCTCTGGGCTGCCTGCACCCTGAATTGCTGGACACTAGGAACCACAAGGCTTTGAAACTGCAAAACCCAGAATGGTTTGTGTGTTATTCTCCCTAAATCCCTAAACTCTCAGGCCACAGCTAATCTTTTATAATCTTGTCTTTGACTACTGTCTGCACCTCCAAGCCATGTTCTTAGGCTTGGTACAGGATGTTCATTTCTTGAAGGCAAGTACAAATGCTCTGCTAATAGGGACAAAGTAATCAAATCTAAACCTCCAGGCTGTGATCCTTGTATGGTTCCTACAGAGGCAGCTCTGACACACCAGACCATTGTCAAGGGAGAGGAGTTTGCAAGTTTAATTTTCCTAAGAGGAACATGAAAGGCTATTATTAGAGTGCAGGTTTGATCCAGTTTCTTTACAGAAATACTCTGTTTTGTATATTTGTGTTGTAGCAGAGGAATACAACACGCAGTGGAATAGCAAACCTGATAAATAGGTGCCTTAAATGCTTGGTCATGTTTTCCACTTTCTCATATCAATGAAGTCCGACAGACATTAGTGGGATACTGAATTGTTCCCATAAGGCCAAATCTAATTAAAATTTGTCTCAAAAAAGCCCTGGATGTGTTCCTGTTTCTGATGTGTCACAGACTAGAACACATCACTTTCTATGGGTAATCTTCTTGCATAGTACTTCTTTCTCCCTAGCTTGTCACCCAGTATTTGAAATATCTTTATCTGACTCATCCGTTCATTATCTAGTGTTTTTCCCAAAAGGACACTTTTCATGTTTCTTGGTCTTTATACGTGATTTATTTTCTTACCAGGTTGGGGGTCACAGCAGGATTCCAAAGTGCTCAGCAAGATTTTCCCCAAGGCTCGCTTAGATATGTTCTTTAAAAAACAAAATAATATTATGGCACAAATATGTCCTTCACCAGTTTAAATGTATGCAAAAAAAATCTATGCGCAGTGTATTTACATTTGAAAATTAAACCAAAATGAAACTGAATCCTGATAACACAAGACCTGATACTGGCTTTATTTTCAAGCATTTTATCTTAGCTACTGCTCAGATAATAGCAGTTTGTGGAGGGCTCCAGTTCCTTACTATGGCTGTAGAAAGACAAATAGCAGTTATTCAGTGGAAAATAACAGAATTTTCCAGAGTGTGTTGCCTAAACAAATCTAGATGGTAAGGAGTGCAAGCAGGGCATGCACAACAAAAGCCTGTTCAGTCCTCTGCTAGGCCTGTGCAGGGACACACTTCGTGGTGTCATCTCAATCTCAGAAAGAGGCTTCTCAGACCCATCTGTTCTGGGAATCATTGGGAACGATTTTAGGTATAAACAAATGAGAAGAGATTGTATGTGTCATGTGGCAGGCCCATTGTTACTTATATATTGAGATGTAATAAACGTTAGCCAAAGTGAGAGGACTGTAAAAACTACTTAGGATTTGGATGGTCTTTTTCAGTGGTACTATTATATCAGAAATCTGTTGGGACATTACATGATGTGTCTGGAAATCTAAACTCTCTTAATTTGCTGTCGAGACACTAATGCATGCTTTCTGGGAGGTGGTCTTGCAATCAGTTTAATTAGCACTTAGAGCGCCTGTATCTACAGGGACAGGTTGTTCTTGTTAAAACTTGAAGAAGTGAAAATAGATGGAAGGTATTCTGGAAGAAGGACGATGTATCTGCCAGAAACTCAGGCAATACTGGCCTTGCTTACTGATGCTGGTCATCTACCTTCTGCGTGTCTGCCCCAGTGGGGACTGGGGCATAGTGGAAAGCAGTTTGGAGCGGGCTGGGATGACACATAACCTCTGCAACACAGTGTGAGGTTTTAATAATCTTAACAGAGCATGCATTTGCCTTTGGACAGTCATTGCTTTGAAGTAGGTTCTGTTGCAAATGCAATGCTTGCGGTATTTAAAACAGGAACGTGAATATGCTGGAGAAGTGACACCTGAAACTGCGGTTTCTGATGAGTAAGCTTTCTTTTGTCTGAAGTATATCCCATTAGGGATTTAGGAGATCCTTGCTAAACTCTTCTGGGAATGCTGTAAATTATCGTGTTCGTTGACAGCATTGTTGCCTGTATTGGTGCTATGGGAGTTGGCAGCAGATGGTGGCATGTTTCCAGCAATGATTAGCATTAAGTGCTATTATCACGGAGATATGGCACATCGTGTGATGGATTGTCTCCTAAGCAGAAAGAATTTGCAATAATACAACTGACCACTGAACGACATGTTGAAGTCTTGACACAAAAGGTTATTGTGCTTGTTGCCAGTCATAGTCTTTGCTAGTTTAATCCTTCACTGGATTGTTATTGATGCATGTGTCAGACTTGCAATATGAAAGCAGAATTTCCATGTCAAGTGCTAAAATAAGTTACCAAATTATGAGGTATTGCACTTGTTCCCTAGAGTCATCAGTGGAACATGAGCATACTTCAAACAAAGTAAAGTGATCATCTGAGGAAGCATTCTCATCTCACACAGATTAGGCAGATCTTTACTGAAAATTGAGGAGAACCCTCAGTCATTATCAAAGAAATTAGCTCCTAGCAGTCCAGCGCAGCTGCCAACGTGCTCTGTGTTCTGCAGATTGTCCAGTTCATCCGTCTTTCGGCCAGCCCTTACCATTATCATTCCCAAGCAGGAGATTTAAACTTATTTTCTAAAGGACTGAACTGTCATACTGGCTACATATTTCTGGGATGTTACTACATCAGCTTTTATAAGTCCATGTTTGGATTATTAATTGGATAAGAAACTTCTCACAAAAAATACCTTCTTGATATATAGGAAGGAGTTTTATCCCTTTAATACTGACTGAGTGCCACTGTAGGATGCAGTTAAACAAAGGTCCTTTTCTAGAAGGAAAAATGATCTTATAGACTCTTTCTGATTATTAGCATTTTTGTTTTCCTTGTTTCCTCTAAAATTTTGTTTAGAGGATTATGTAAGCTTGGAGATCTAGATCCAAGGAGGTCTCTAGGCCTCTTTTAGAAAGTCAGCCACAGAGGTCTGAAAGTTTTCTGCAATCACCAGGCAGTTCCCAGAGCAAACACATGTAAAAAGGTTTCCTGGTGTAAAGGACTTTGTAGTGAATAGAAGGTATGAACATCCTTTTTAGTTTGGAAGGGACACTATCAAAAACAATTTTAAGTCTCTGGACTGCTTTCTTGCCATACCAAGTCTCGAAGTTGTTGAAGAAGCTGTAAAACATCCATGAGCTTTTCTTCCACCAGTGACAGCCTAACTCTCTCAGTCTCCAACATCTGCAGCTCCATCTTCAACAATTCGGTCTCTTCCACCTTTTGCTGCAGTTCACCTAGCAATGGGCCTTTCATCTGGACAATGACACAGGAAATTAAAAGCACTGGAGCTTTTCACTTTCTTGCACAATAATTGCAAAGCTAATTTTTCCCCCTTATCTGGTAAATGTCAGTTCACTCCAGAAGATTATTTGAAAGGAAGTACATTTCTTTGACGTACCACATAAATCGAAGAATCAATAGTTGCTAGGAAATGCATGCTTTGCTCTTGCGCATAATGGCGGTTCATTCAACACTGGATGTAAGCAGATCATTCAGCAGTTTTAAGTACTAGCATTACTATTTCAGTTTTCTAATCTTTTGCATTCCTGTCATCCTCTAGAAAGCATAACTAATTTGTGTGCCCTCACCAGTGTGGTCATATTTTTGTCTTGCAACTCCTACATATCAATCATCTGTACATTCAGTGAAACAAGAAGGTAATTAGCTAATTTCTTCTAAGTATTCTGGTTTAAAAAAAATAAGTGTCTTAAAAAAAAAAAAAAAAGATTGTGGTTCTGCAAAACACTGGCATGCTTGCTTGGTGAAGCAGTGGTTTGCTGCTAAGCACAGAAAAGGCCAGATTCAACAAGACTTTTGAACACTACAGAAATCCTGAGCAGGAGGGATCTCCTCAGACCTGGACCTTCCAAAGATGAGCTGACCTATCAGTTGTCTCATACCTCCCTGTGAAAAAAATGTTCAGGATTTGAAATGTTGCTTTTGTTTCAATGCGAAGTGTAAGTGACATATTTTGAACTACAAAGCTGCCACACCATTTGCAAAAGTACATATCTTTGCTTGTCACCCAGGCCTGTTGCAGATACACGGCCAAGTTGCTAAAAATAGCCCAAAAAGCTTTCTCTGGAAAATATATCACTTAAATATTAATTTTGGACCTTTGAGAGCATGGACAGATTTCAGGTTTATTAATGAAAGTAAACTTATTTCTCAATCATTACTGTGCCCAGCATTCTGAAATGTTACCATTTTTTGCAATTTCTTGTTGCAAACACAATCTAAATGCATTTATTAATATTATACTGAGAAACAAAATCATGTGGGCTAAATGCTAAATTTGCTGGCTCTGTTAATCCCTTTTTGTTGTCCTCTTTTTATTGCAGTTTTAGAAATAACTAAGGAGAGACTTGAACTCGAAAAACTGAGGGCCTTAATATGCACACTGTTTAATAGATTATTTTTTTTTTGTGGAAATTTGTATCCTAATGAGTTTTAATAGATGGGAAGGAACTCCAGTTCCCCAAAACACAAGTGTCATCAGAGTGCAATGAGAAAACAATCCCTGATCCACGCTGCTAATAGTGTGTATTAGTTGGCACTTATTCCCCCATCAGATGGAAATCAGCCTAGTCCATTAGATCTCCATGAGCTTTGCCCTTTGAGGTGCTCCAGCTCCTCTGAGCTATAAAACAGCTACAGAATTTTGGATCGCTTAGTCTGGTCCATCTGCAAAACAATGATTTCAGCATCCCTGTCTAAACACCCCTTTTAGATGAATATACTAACATTTTCCTGTATGGAGAGCCAACTTTGTTACCACCAATGTGGCAGCAGTCTGACTGAGACAGAACAAATACTCTAGAGGCTGTGGGAGGTCTTCAATGAATTAAACATGTGGTTTCCTCTATTATATTGCAGATTGCCTCCGCATTGTAAATACCACCTGGCATAGCTACGTACTAAACACTTGAAGTAGTTTATGTTCTCCTGTACAGCTGAAGCAGTGTCATATCAGATAACTGAGAGGTAAAAAGGTCATTATTTTTAAGTGTAAAACAGACTTTCCCAATATGCAATTAGACAGATGCTCATGGAAATTCATAACGGGTGCCCATCTATCCTGGTCCTGCACGCTGTCAGGCCCCTGCACCCCTAACATCACTTATCTGCTGCTTCTAGCTGCTGCTTTAGTCATGCTGGCAAATCTGCCGTTCTTGGAAAGCTGCACAGGGACGCCTCTGTCCTCTGCTGGGTGTTACTGAAGGGCTGTGCAGTGCGTCTCACACACAAACATGAATAGGAGAAGTAAAAACTTTCCTCTTTAGTATGCATGCCACTTGAGTTCTCCGGAGCTGCCTAGTGTCACGACCAGCTGCTTGGTTTGTATAGGGAGCACAGGCAATATGCTTAGCTGAGAGCCACTCGTGACATTTGGACATAGCGTTTGTTGCTGCTGCCTCTTTTTCCTCTTCATTTTGAGTGGTCCTACAAAGACCTTTTTGTTTGTATTTCCTCTGCTATAGCTAGTAAACTGCTTTCGATGGCAGCTACACCTTAACTGTCACCTGGTCATATATCAGGATACTAGTTTCCTGATACTTTTATTTCATTTATATGTACAGGTACGCAGGTTTTTTCTTACTGTACTTGAAGACAGTGGCTCAGTGTACCATTAAAACATTATCCCACATTGTTTTCCCTAGCTTGGTTACATCTAGCATCTGTTCTTACCTTAACATTTGCAATAAGATAATGATGATAGTTAAGCATAACCTGGTTTAGAAACTTAGATACTGAGGAAGGATGGTCAGTAGTTAAGTCATGGGGCTCAGAGGAGTCGGTTTTGTTTTTAGCTCTGTCAAAGTCCCTTGGCAGAACCTGATTTTGGATCTGTGCCTTGTTTGTGAAATGGAAATACTACCTTGCCAAATACCAGTTTTGAGAATAAATCAGCTGCTGATACCCAACCCTCTTATAAAAGGGGGTTAATGCCACGGGGAAAATCTGAGCTCTGGAGTAGTGTGTACAAATACATCTAGGACAATGAATAATTAATATGCAAAAATCCCTTAAGAAATGTAAGAGAAAATAATTCTATTGTATTTTCTACAAAAGTTAAGGAGGGTCTCATATTGGAGTCATTTTTACAAGCAATGAACCTGAGAAACAATTTTCGAAATGGCCGAACGAAGTGCTGAACTGTGTTGTGCAGGTTATCTTTTAAATCATTTCACCCCCAAAAGACTGGAGGGTGGAAAATGTAGCACCAGTTTTTTTAAGAGAGGCTACAGAGATGATCTGAGGAACAGCAGGTGACCTCAAAAGTGTCGGTAATTCTGTCAGGCAAATTGATAGGAACTGTAATAGAGAAGGGACTTGGTGAATACATAGATAAACACAGTGGAGAATCTATTAGATTTCTTTGAAGGGGTCTATGAATGTATATGAATAATGTTAATTCACTTGATAGAGTGTATTTTGAATCTGCAAAAAGCTTTTGATAAGATTCATCACCAAGGACTCAAAAAAAAAACCCAAACAAAAAACCAAACCAAAAAGCGTACCTGCCACAGGGCAGTCAGATCCTGCCATGGACTTACAGCTGCTTAAAAGGTGGGGATAGAGCACAGAGACAGACCAGGACTGAAGGTCTCACAGTGGAGGGAGATAATCTGTAGGGTCTCCCAAGGAGCTGGGTTAAGAGCTGACCTGTTCATCATATTCATAAATGATTTTTAAAAAAGGTGAAAGTCAAAGTGTTTAAGTTTGCTCTCAATACAGTTTTTGGGGGTAATCAAAACTAAAGCTGCCTGTGAAGAATCACAGCAGGAGTTCATGATATTGAATAGCTATGGACAATAAAAGATCAGATGAAATTCAGTATCAATAATGCAAAGTAAGACATGTCGTACGTATGCAGTGATGATGACTGCTACTCAAGAAGGAGGTACAGAAGAGCTGCAATCTCCTGAAAATAGTTCAGTGGTCAGCAGACATCAAAAGGAGACATGCTAGGAGCCATTAGGAAAGGAACTAGGGACAAAACAGAAACTATGATTATGCCACAAAGGGCTTGCATTTGAATACTAAGCACAATTTCCGTTCTTCTTATTCAAAAAGGGTAATAGAGCTTGAAAAGTACATGGAAGAATAAAATAGAATAACAGAAGTAAGCTATGGCTTCTATACCAAGGAGCTGAGGGAGACTAGGAATGGTGATAACTGAGACAGTGTTCCTGGTGCCAAAAGTCTGTAAAATCATGAGGGAAAGATCATTTGCTGATTCTCAAGCACAAAACCAAGGTGACGGTGGATGATCAGGCTGCAGATTTAAAGCTAAGAAAAACAAATCCTTAAAGCCTGTTCCTTTCTAACTAGCATGTGGAGTCCTTGCCCTGAGATACCAAAAGCATTGCTAGCTTTAAAGAAAAGAAAGGTAAATTCATGGTAAACAGCTCCAATACTGGCCATTAAACATGATACTCCATGCAACATCCAGTTCAAGATGTGTCTGTCTCTAGTGTACTGGGAATCAGGTGAGTAATACCAAGAGGAAAATCCTCTGTACTGTTTCTCATTGCTTTTCTCTAAGCAACTGCTGCTTGCCATCAGGCACATGATACTAGGACGAACTTTTCATTTGACCCTTTATGGCAGGTCATACACTAATTGTCTTTTTAATTAAGCTGACAGTTTGTATGTGAGCTTTTATAGAAAATCATTGGCATTTCTCTGCAACACTACACTTGGCAGCCTATCACTTTATTTTTAGAATTCGCTCATGTTTTCTCCATCTATTATTCCCAGGTCCTGACATCTTCATCACCCTGTCTTCAGTAGAAACTATTTTTAAATGTTCAGTTATTGGAAAGCAGAACTTTCTAGACATGAGAAATTTCAGAACTCTTCTATCCCCTGGTTTGGCAGTCTTAGACTGAAGCAATTACTAATTTTGGTTTGAGAGTGCTGCTTTTCACTTGCCTGCTGAGTTTGTTACTTGTTAGCTTCGTTATTGTTTGTCTAATTTTCAGCATTAAGCAGGTCCAAATAGAAGTATATAGAGCAATGTATAAGGTAGTTTTGTCAGGTCATCAGAGAAAGTGTTCTTGGTGGTTTATGTATTAAGCCAATATATTTATTTGCAAGTTAAATGAGAGAGAGAGAGAATGTCTCAGTCTTCCAGTTTGCTTTGTGTTGATTACAGGAACAGTCACCTTTTTGAAAGCAATTACTTATTACTTGTCTGTCTGTTTTATAGCATCAAAAAACCCCAAACAACCTGTAACTGCACACAAGAAATAAATGCTGGCTAAATAAGAGTAAGAAGGTTTAAGAATATAAATTTCTAACAGGCTCAAAATGATTCATCCTACTGATTTTAAATTAATGTTGCAATGAGTTGGAGCTGTCTTATTCACGTCCCTGCTTGTCTTTAAATCAAGAGCAACGGATTCCATTTTTGTCCTGGGATTTTGTATTAATCCATCGATAATAGCACACTTCTGAACACGGTGCACAGAACTAATATAAATCTGCAGAGATTAAAAAGAAGGCAATATGATACTGCAGAAGATGAGTACCTAAGAATGGAAAAAAAGGAGAAGAAGAAAACTGGCACTGCCTACAGGAAGGTAGTTCCTTCCTACAGGTAAAAGATTAAAATTTGTTTTTTATGTGGGCTGATGTTAAGCAGTATAGAAAGAAGCCTTCTGTTGCTCTAAGGAGTATTACAGGAATAAATTGTCATTGAATACTGCAAAATGTGTAAAACACGACTATGATTTTATTCTGTTTTTAAATGTTTTTCCTCACAAGTAAACTCTTTCATTTAATTTAGTCAAGGGGGAAATTGATATGAAATACTGATAAAAATCAAAGGATGGCAACATGTGAAGAAGTTGAATATTTTACTTTTACTTTATATAGTTTACTCATTAATACAGTCCTTCCAGAACTATTGAAATCTTTATGCTCCTTTTAAAGAAGGGATACAAAATACTGGACAAGCACTAACTGAACCTTAAGGCAAAGCAGACCAAAGCAACGCATATGGTGCTCTATTTTTGTTTCACAGAAAGATTTCTGGCATCGAAATCTATGCCCATCAATGGCTGAAGTTTGCAGTATTTAAATGGTAAGATCACATGGGACTACTAGGATGCTGCACTGAGGCTTTTAACTACTGTGGCTGTAGCCTCTGCTGAAGGCAAGTTGAACATGCTGCTAAGCCTGAGAACTAATTTTTAGATTTATACATATATTGGTCTAAGCCTGAGAACCAGCCAGAGTAAACTGGATGATTTCCTCTGAAGGATTCCAAAATGGTGACCCCTGCATCTCAGTCAGTTGGGGGGATTTCTTGAAAAGTCATTATGTCTCGGGACACGTGGAGTGCTTCATCCACAGCTGAGGAACCACTCAAAGCTGCCTGTAGTAACCCTGTGGTTAATGTGCGGCTCTTCGGTCTGTAGTGGTATCAGCCCCAAACATAGCATCAGTGAACATCTTAAATCATTTAAATAAAGGGTAGTATTTGAAGAGCCTGTGTCTGACTGTGACTGGTGTACACCTCATCCTCCAAAGGAATGGAGGTTCAGGGAGGAACCAGACTGGAAATGCAGGTGTTACAGGAAAGCATCAGGTGTTTGAGCTGACAAACCACTGGCACAGTGAGAAATATCAGCAACAGAGAGCAGAATGGCCAGAATAAAATATAAATGCATATGGATATAAATGCAGCTACTCAAAGATACATAACTAACTCTTTCACACTCAACTTGGCACCTGTTACCTCTTCCATATTTGTTTCCAGTTTCTTTACTTCATGCCCTTTAAGCTCAAGCTGTTCAGTTAGCTGCGTGATTCTCTCTGTAAGTTCTGCAGGGGCTGTGTCGTAGCCATCAGTATCGGTGGTCTCCAAGTAAGACATTAGCTTTTTCCATGTTTTTTCATCACATCTGTAGATACATTAAAAAAATAAATTAAAAATTAGTGAAACCTCACAATGAAGGTCCATGTTTGTAAAAGCCAGCTTTCCTGCAAAACTCTCGACAGCACAGATCACAAATCGGTGTCCTAGCTGATACTGATTAGGAGAGAATATCCAGCATGTTGTTTCCTCTGTGCTGCAAAGGATGAGCAAAGGGGCTGCCAATTTTGCTATATAGCGTTACTGCTTCTTACTGAAGCCATCGTGCCTTCAGGTCGCGAAATGATCTCGGCAAAGGGCTCAAACAGCATCCATCTCAGAAACGTACCCGCTGACACAGCAAGGGAGCTTGGCCAGTATTTTCTTCATTTGGTCCAGCTGGGGTTGCTGGTCTCCTGCCCACTTCTCCTCCTCTTCATCAGAGGCGGCCTGGCCTTCCACAGAGCGGAACAGCTGATCCTCTGCTCGAGAAACCAACAACCGCTTAGCAACAAAACAACAACCCTGACGTGCTGCAGCTGTGGCGTTTTAAACTCCTGAGACTGAGAAAGACAGACGTGACATTTTAAAAGCCCCAGTCAAACACAACGCAGGGTCCTTCAGCAGCCATGGAAAGGGGCTTTAAAGCTAAGGCACGGGGCCTTAGCCAAGATTGTTATTTTAAGAGCTTTGAATAGTTCAGCAGTCTTTTGCAGGTAACTTATAGCTGTTTCGCTTCAATTTTCTTCTTTCCTTTAAGTAGCTATAATGTAAGGATAAGTGTGAAGGATCAGTGTGTTATTGCAGGGGGAATTACTGTTCATGTATACAATTGAACATACACTTTTTCAAGAGGAAAGAGAAACCATTGTGCTGTGTAAGATTTTTTTTTTTTTGCATAGTCATTGAACCAGTCGAACACATACTCAGAGTGCAGGAAATTGATACAAATGTTCTCTAGTTCGTTCCCTTACCGTGTTTTGTAGGGACAGCAGTTTTAATATATAAATGTAATATTAGATGTATAGCTAGCTAATGTTTAGTTATTTCTTTTTTGCCTAAACTTAATGTCTCCTCACATGCCAAATAAATTGTAGATGAACTGTCTACAATACATGTAAATATACATGTACTGTTATAGTAATAGTTCAATACTTTTTTGGCAGTATCTTATAAAAAATAGCGCGTTTAACTCCTTTTTCTCACAAGAAGATATTTACTGGGGCTTAGAGGATTATTATGATGCTTGTAACTTACAGTCTTTTGAAACAGCGAGCACGTGAAAAGCACCTGTCACATCTTTATTCTGAACACTTATTTTGAGTTGACGTCAGGTTAAGCCAATGTCAACACAGTTTTAAATTTTATAATTATTTACTTTAATCGCTGTCAGACAGTTAAACAGGTTTAACGAATTCTAACAGAGCGATCAAGTCAAATGCTGTTATTTCTTCAAATACCGAAACACGTTTGACCTCAGGCAGCATTACAGGGGTTGTGCCTGTTTGGCTCGCTCGGCACAGGGAAGAGGGGCCGGAGGGGACGCGGGACGCCGCGGAGGCTGGCGGGTGGATGCCGGGCTCGCTGCGAGGCCAGCGGCGGCGGGCGGCCCGCGGCGGCGGGCGGCGCTGTTCGGCCGCGGCTGGAGGGCCCCGCTCCGCGGCGGGGGGAAAACGGGCTGGCTTTTTTTTTTTTGGTTAACACTCGGCACGTATTTGTTAATGCAATTTTCATTCCAGTAGCGTTCAGCGTGCCTAATTTATAGGTAATCGTGTTCAATAATTTATTGCCGAAGCAGGAACGAAGCTTGGTTGCGTGCAGCATCGCGCTTTAATTAGAGAATGTACGCATTTTCATGGCAATCCTTACACTGCATGAACTAACTTATTAGAAGCGCTTTCTTTCTGTGAGGCTGCGCACTGCTAAAACAAACAAAAAAAACCCAACAAACAAACAAAAAAACCCCCCAAACAAAAAAAGACTTTCTGTTTTCAATTTGTGATACCTTAGTATTGAACTTTTTCTATCATAATTTATTTTCCTGCCATAGGAGTTCAGAGGGACAACAATCAGAGTTTACAGCTGTTGTGGCAGCCAAGGGAACTCATTGCCCAACACTATGGATTCCTTGAAGAGCTTCAAACTGGTATGTTAAATCCAGTAAATTAATTGCAGCATCTGATATAGCAGACACTCAGATTAGGTTTTTAAAAACAAAGGAAATCTTTTACATCCCCACTGTAGGTTCTGATTAGCAGGACTGGAAAATAGAGAAGAAAAGGAAAACTTCTTATGCATGTCTCTTAACATTAAGCCAGTACTTTATTAAAATTCTACTCCTAAGCTAGTATTTTTTAAAAGATAATCTGTCAGTAGAATCATAGAGCACTTTATTATTGTGATATTTAGGCATTAATTTGTAAACTAGCTGATGTAGAGTAACTTACCGAATTCCATTGATGCAAGTGCTCTTCTGCTCTAAGAAATCAATATTTATTAAAGTATATATGAAAAATAGAAATAATTTTGCAACTAGATTTATTTATCTAGTATACCTAGGTTTATCCCAGATGCTCATACAAACTTTTTATTTCTTCAACTTTCTGAGTTATTTTTCTTTTCTGCCTAACTAATTCTTTCTATTTGATGGAACGCTTTTTCACATTTTTACAGCTATAAACCCACAATTTACTTGTTTGTAAAGCTTCTGCTAGAGAGCTCTTTGTACTTGAAATATGGGTAGTATAGGTTAGACATGGGAACTGTCTTTGAGCAGGCAAAGTGTCTGATTTGATAAAAATATTTGTAAAAGCAAGTTAATTTTATGTAACCACGTGGAGAACATGCTACAATGTTAATTGTATTTACATGTCATTATTTTTAGCATTCCTGAGCAGCTGCTTCCTAGCTCTATTCAATATATACCTAAAATCTAATTTTTTGTCAGTACGTACAGCTCTCCAGCCTACAGTAAAGATGCCTTGTTACTTACAGTTAATTTCAGATAAGTCTTCTTTCAACTAGATGTATTTAAAAAAAAAAAAACAAAAATCACTGAAGGTAAGTTAAACTTGCCAAACTTTGCATTTGCTGCCTGCTTGGCATGTAAATCTATCATAAATGTCTCTCATCATTACAGCAGCTAAATGTTCACACCCCCCCCACACACACTGCCATCTCTTTGAGAGCCCTTGTAGCTGTCTGCTCAACAAAAGCCTAGTCGAGGTTACTGATGAGAGCCAGCCTTGGCAAACCCAGTGATTTTAGAAGACTTTCAAAGAATGCTTCATGCAGTCCCACAAGAAATCGCAGAAGTGCAATGTTGTGGCAGTAGTTAGTGCTGCGTGTGCTAAACAGGTTGGACCTTTTCAGAGTTACTGAAGCGGCCAGGATGTTTCCAAAGAGTGTGACTGTACAGAATAGTAATTGCAAATGGTTTCCTTGGAAATGATTTTACCTGAAGTTCTGAGTTTTATTTACAAAGAAATGAAAACTTCATACTTTTAAGCCAGGAATAAGGTTTTGGTGAGATGAATGGTATGCGAAGAAGCAGTTTTAAATCATAGCTCTAAGTGACTCTTATTAAATATAAAATAATGTGGGAAGTGGGAAGATAGAAAGCTGGGATATTACCTTTTATTTAGGTTTAGGATTTCAATATTCATTAGGATTGTTTGTGGCTTTGGTGGTTTAATATCTGTATTAGTTTTTCTGTTGAGGATCTTACAAATCAGTGAGGAAATAAAGTAGTTGGGTATTGGGTTTGATACCATTCTCGGAAATCCCAGCTCCACCAGTGGGAGAGCGTCGATCTTGTTGCACAACAGACGGGCAGTATCTTCCATCTGGTAAGGCTGCTCCCTCTTCCTGCTGGGGGCTGCTTCTTGAGGGAAGCTGAAATCTCACAATTTCTGACCTGGAGAAGAAGGGCAAAGTAAAGTGGACTTGTAGGAAATATGAAAAACCAAGATGAATGTGCACAGCGTAGCACACAAATGACTTCGGTTGAATGAAATTGTTCAGACTTGCTATAGGAGAACAGGGGTATCTACCTTCAGACCCTGTAAAATCAAACCCCCGAGGGCTGCGCTCGGTTGCTTCCCTAAGAATCAAAGGAAGGTAGATTTCAGTTGTTCTTTATAGGTAACATAGGTAACATAGTTCAGGTCAAAGACATCTAGAAACTCTATGTGGAAACAGTCTACTCTGGCCATAAACTCTCCACTGACAGTGATATGAGAGTGCGTGCTTCATTTTTACCATGGGCACCATAACTAGGGTCTTGCATCTGGTCACTTGGACTAGTACTCAGAAATGTCAGGTGGTTTTGATCTAAGTCTTCTGAGGACTGGAGATGAAGCTGTGTGAGACTGAAAAGTCAAAGAATGATACATAAAGACTGACACATCTGAAAACCAATGAGTTATAGGTAAGAAGCATTTTGGCAATGCGCTCGTGAGTTGCTGACAATCTTATTTGAAATTGTGTATTTTTGAGTGGAATGTAGAGGATATTACATCTACGCGTTTTAAAGGAAACGGCTTTCAAGGGATGGTATATAGATCAAATAATGTAGCTGATGAATAGGAGTCCTTAAACTTGCCAACAAAATATATTTTGAAAAAAGTAATTTAATTCAATGAAGGACAATGATTCTTCAGACTGAGGAACTTAGTTACCTAAATGGACAGCACTGGAGGAGTACTTTCAAAGAATTTCAGGGTAGCACATGTTAGAGGAAAAATCCAGAATATATTTACATGTAGTTGAGTTGAAAGTGTTCTCTATCAAGAAAAGACCCAGGCATGTAAGACAGTACAAGTCATTCTTTGCAGTAAAATGGAAACTTTCACCATACACAAAACAAAATCTAACAAATCTAATAACATAGATTTATTTTCTAAAAATCTAATAAAATACTACATTTTGGAAAGAATGGGAATGGAATGTGAACTGAAAGTCATGTTGAGTCCATTGGAGCTACTACACTCTTATTGGCATACATTTGGTTTGGGTCAGTTTGGCTCTCCTACCTACTGTTTCATAGGGATGTACTGAAAGACAGTATCACTGTTTTAGAGGAAATACAATGGACATATGCAATATAGTTGACAAAGGAAATTAATTCAGACAGTCCTATTTACGTGCAAAATAGTAAAGTCCATGAAATTGAAAGGCAACACATAATACTGAATTTATTTTAGGAGTCTTGTTTTTTCACACAGTATAAATAATATGTAACTTAAGTCCACAAAATGTTACTGAAATCAGAGCTATGAAGAATTTAAGAAACTAGACTCTTATACTGTAGTAAGAAGCTCATAGTTACATTGGATACATGGAAATTTGGCATATCAGTCCACATGTGTCAGGTTTATATCAAGTGTTCTCCAAGGTATGAATAAGCTACCTCTCCGGTACAGAGGTAAATGAACACTAACTCCTGTCCGTTACAAACTTGTGTACATTGTGCAACGTAATCTTATACATCTCCTGTAGCATACACTTCCATTGCTTCCTTTTTTACTATTTAGAAAACAGTTCTGTTTCAGTGGTTACATCAGGGTAATTTCCAATTCAGATGATATAATACTGTGGTTATACTTTTCCCAGTAGGAGCTGCCATGTAGTTCACAAAGAATCTCTATACAGACGATAACAAACCAAATTAGGAGTTTTATAGTAAATGAAGTTCCCTCCAAACTCTTCCTAAGATTAGTTTTGGTCTGGTGAATATTGAATATTCCTTGTACTTAACACATTAAATATTCATCAACAAAAAGTGAGTTAAAACACTTAGCAAGTTGGTCCTGCTGAAACAAGTTGTATAACATGTTCTTTTTGTACAAATCTTCTAAATGCTTCCTGCCTGTGAATTCAACTGCTGCTAGAAACAGGACCTTAGATGTAGTAATACAAAAGCTGGTGCCAAGTTAGAGATAAGTATTGCAGAGAGCTGTTGTTTAATCTAACACAGCTGCTATCAGTTCCTGAAGAACCACACCAATATTGGTTCCCTTGTTGCTTGTGAAAGTACACTAAGTAAATAAGATTGTGAATTTTACAACAATAACAAAAGTCAGTATTTCAAAATATCTGTAGGTACAGGAGCTGAGGTAAACCATGCTTAGGAACCAGCACTTCTTTTACCCCCTTGAGTAGAGCTGACTGCATAAAGACTAAGGGCATATTTCATTTACAATTTATGGTATTATTTAGCTTAGCAACAATTGGATTTCTTGTAAAGTCAAGGGAAACAGCAGTTTTCCAGAATGGAGCCTGGCTAGTCATTTAGCTTCATTAGTTCTGGAAAAAATAATTATGAAGTAGTGCACAAATAGCAAGCACTATTAACCTCGGGCATTCAAAATGGGGGCTTCTGGAAGCATCACAGAGCTTCAGTATTCTGGACAATTACTGTGCAATATAGTAGCGTTCCCTTTCACAAGAATGTTACATTTTGTTTTTCTGAAATGTGCTGATTTCCTTCATTTTAAGACAAAAATATTTTGGGGTCTGTTACTCACTAATCCTTTACAATCTCTTCAGGACTGTAGCTGGTATTGTGCAGATTGTTCTCTTAGTTTTGAACTGCAGTATAATTTAGATCTGTTTGGATTTCAGAGATTTCCAGAGTTAGTTCACAGAATACAGTGATGTTGACATTTCGGTGAATATTCATCGTAGTCTCAAAGTTGGTTAAGACTTTTAAACCATAAAACATTGAGAATATTCAAGTATAGTGAAAATCTTTTCTAGCAAAAGTAGGTAAATGTTGTGATGTTTAATGGGAGACCTGCTGGTAGTATTAACTTCTTAGATCTGGCAGCCTGGTTTCAATTTAGCTCGCAGTCCAAGGAACATAAAGAAGTTTGGTGGAAAAACAAAACAAACAACCCTTCCCATAAAATTCAGGACTTAGAATAGCAGACTCCCTCCACTTCTATGAGATTCAAGACAGACCTAAATAATAGCTTTTGCTTCTCTGTAGTTCTTGTAAGGGAACTTATAATTAGTTGATGAAATACAAAGTACAAACTCTGATTACTCTATAGTAATTTTCTTGAGAGGACTTCATCAGCTCTCTCTTAGTGTGGAGAAATTAAAGAAGCCGTATAGGTGGCATGTTTTGTTAGGTCTTTCTGTCCAATATATTGCTTAAAGACAGTCATGTTTGTCTTCTCTGGAGATGTTCATCTGGGAAACTAGAAAGAAATGTAAGTTTTGAGCAACGTTTTTCAGACCCAGGTGCTCCACAACTTAAATCTTGGTTATGGCACAGCTCCTATCATTTGCATCAAATCACATTGTGCCTTAGTTTCTCTAATAGAGGAAATATAGCAAAGTTAGGATACCTTACACCCTAAATAAAAAGGCAGCACAGATTAAGATACAGCCTTGTTTTCCAGAACCACACGTGGAAATGATTTCAAGGCATTTAGGAAAGGGACAGATTTTAAATGTGCGTGAAAGAACATGTGGCCAGACAGGCTGGAATCTCAGAGCTTGTCCATGTCAGATAAAAATGAAGGGGGAGGGGGGGGGAAAAGGCAAGCAGCAGCATGCTGCATATATACAAGTTTAAAAAAAAATGGAGAGATTTTATATTTGATCAGCTAATATATAGCATCAAGGATCCATTGGAAATAACAAAACTGGAAATTTGCTGTTTTGGTACATCTTGCCAAGACTCCAGTATAATGTGATGCTGGGCACTGGTTCATCCACAGTAGTGAACAGGGAGGGTGACAGGAAAAGACAGGACCAACAGCCTAGTGACAGAGGTGAAGGGAGAGGGAATGTTCTGCGCTGTAGAGTTCCAAAGGAGGGATGTATAAACACAGCTGGCTTTCATTCATGTCATTCAAAAAGAGTGTAAGGCAATAATCTGCCAAGTTTGGTGTCAAAGATGAGGAGGCAGAGCTAGACATCTTTTTGGCTTTACAGAAATTGTGAGGGAGGGGGGAAGGGGGCTGCTAATACTGCTCATGTAGCTGCAAGGGAAAAGTTACCATTCCTTTAAACTGTAACTAGGAACTAAACATGGGATGGATTGAAGAAGGTTCTCATCAGAAATGTTGCACAGAACTGGAAGAATAGCTTTTAAGGATACTAATGAATCTTTGGTGTCTATTGGAAGAAAGAGGCTGTTTCTGTCTCTTAATTTTGCCATCTATATAGGATCCTACATGCACTTTGGAGGATATTTCAAATTTCTGACTGGATTTTCTCTGGTTTTTTTTTTTCAGACTTTAAAGCAGATGCAACCAAACAGTACAGAAGGTTTAATTTCTTAGGGTTGCTTTATGCTCCTTAGTTTATTGTTGAAGTACACAGCATTTCATCCTTATTCTCAAGTGTGGTGACAGAGGCATGAATGGAGTCATGGTGGTGCTCTTCAGTAGCAGAACAACGAAACACCATGATCTCCTGATTTCTTCTGTGATTTAACCACTAGGTAATTTTTTTCCTATCTGGGACCTTTTTATTTTCTTTAATGCCAAATCTGCACTCTTGATTTTCAAGTGGCAGAAGTTTCAGGATTTAAAGAAGAGCATAACAGAAGAGGCCAGCTGGTATGCTTTCGCTATCATGGTAAATGCTAAAAGGAGGAATCTTCACTCATTCTTAAACATAGGTTTAGTTCTTTTCTCATTAGTATTCATACAGCATCTCATAAATGAGAAGGAGTGAATAAACAGCAGGTTTGTTTAGGGCAAAGATCAGAGGGGAAAGTAGTGCTGCAGATGCCTGGGAAGTGTACGGTGCAGCGTGGCAAGGCTTCCATGGAGACAGGCAAACAGTCCACATTCATTTTAAAGCCTTTGTACTGAGGATAATGGGCAGCTTGGGAGAAGGAAAATTGAAGAGGGGAGAGTTTGCAAAGTACTGGACCTTAAAGTAATGTCCATGACTAATTGGCTTTTAATTGGCACTCCTGTTATTGTTATGGAAACTTCTAACTGCAGCAAAACCCACCTGCTTCTGGCACTAAACAAATCTTTAACTTAAATATTTCCTGACTAATCATAAAGTAACTCTGAGGAATTATTTAGCTTCATGTTCACAGGCCTTTAGTCTCTTTTCCAGACATGTTTGGAGTAGATCGAACAGCTGTGTGAATGTGGACATTGCCCTAAGCATAGTTACACAAACTAAGCTATACTTTATTTTAGAAGTGTATGACTTGTGTTTTTTAACTAAAATAAGGTCTGACTTTTTATTTTTTTATTATTTTACCCAAACTGTCAGAGTTCAGGGAACTTGGAATGGTTTCAGTTTTGGCTTATCCCCTACAGGGAATGACAGTTTAGAAGGTGTGTGTATTTCTTATTTATGACTTTTTGTTTAACGTTCAGATCAAATATGTTTTCACACTGGAGCTAAGTGTCTGTGTAGGTTTTCTGAATACATCTGTCTTTGGTTGGTGCTGTAAGCTGTGAGCCCCTCTCCAACAGAAACTGTATGAATGAAATGAACTTTCTGTGATCAATTCAGATTTTAAATTGCTTAATCTCAGGTTTTAAATTGCTTGATCTGTAAAGCATTAAATATAAATTTTTAAAAGTATGACCTGGGTTTTATTGCTGATGGAAACGTGATTGAATTACACCCTGAATAGGTATAGTGGTTAAAGTGAGAATGAGAATTACAGCAACAGCAGACTTGAACATGGAGAAAGGAGACAAGATTGGGGTAGAGATAAAGGGACAGAAGATGAAATATGCAGAAAAAAGTGCTTAAGGGCCAAACACACTCCCTGATAAGATTCGGGATGCTATCCAAGTTCTTGAAGTCTTGCCATTGCTCTACTATCAGTAAATGTTTGGGAAAACCATCCACAGATTGGTTTCTCCTCCCTCCCCCACTGCAAGTCCGCATGGAGAATGGTCATTTACTGCGCTGCCAGTTGCTCAGTTAACTCTGAGCAGAAATCTATGCAGAGAATGTAGAGAATCTGACCCTCTTAGTAGAAAACACAGATGTCACGATGATGCTACCTGATACAAATTCTTGTTTTCTGAGTGTATTTGGTTTTTTTAAGGTTCTCAACTTATAAGATGTCAGGAGGTTGCCTTAACCCCTGGAGCATGTGCATTACAATATAGTATTTATTTGTAAAATCTCAGTCTGTTTTTCCTATGTAATGTTTGCCTCATTCAAGGCAGGGGATGAATGATTTCTGTGGATGGACAACAGCTGTAGAGAGAAGGAAACTTCTGCCAGGAGGTTCCTTTCTCATCTACTGTAGAAGCTGTAAGTAGCAAGTCAGGAGAGCCACAAGAACAGAATGCACGGTGTCCTTGTTAAAGCAACTAAATGCTCCTTTGAGGAAGTAGATTCTAGTCCTGTCTCTGCCAGAGCCCCTGCATAATGCTAGGCAAATTACTTTAGTTGGGCTTTCTACGCATAATTACCGTGTTACATGTGTACAGATAATAATTGGGTCCTGATTTTTTTTTCTTAGGAGGGGCATGGAATTTGAGAATGTGGGGCATGAGAACTGCAGCTAAAGCATCGGATCATGGAAGTTATGATTTGCGTGGTTTGGTCTGAAATACTAGATACTGTGAACATTAAGATAAGTCAGAGTGGGCACCTAAAATTAGCAGAAAATTATTATGATAATCTTTCTAGTCTCGTATGGTACTGTGATGAAGAGTATTCTAAAAAACTAGTCATTCATTTTCAGTGTAACAGTTAAGGCCACACTTAAATTTAAGATAAATATCAGTGCATTAAGCAAGACACACACCCCCCCCCCCCCCCCCCAAGTACAAAATAGGTGCTCTTACGCATGGATACACACACTCATACATACATAAATTTATTACAAATAAATGACTAGGGAAGCTGAATTAAAACTGCATGGGCAGGTTTCACTCTGTGACTTACAGAATGCATTCCTTTCAGCTCTGAAATGCAGCTCAAGATCTCTGAGTCCCGCTGTTTGAGTTTTTCCTTAACCTTTTTTGGCCTTGAAACTTTAGTTTACCATTATTAATAAACTATTAGTCATTTGGCTGCTCTGTGGAAGATAACATTTGATAATTAGGCTAAACAGATGAGGTAATTAGAGCACTTTTATAAATCCTGTATCTAGCAAGGGATTATATTGCATGGCAGTAGTTCTTGAGTATATCGTTGATGAATCAGACTGCTTTTTGCTCTATGTGGCGTGTTTCATGGTTAATACTCACTGCACTATCCAGGAGAAACATACGTCACTTTGGAATTATGTCATTCAGATATTCCTGCCCCTTAATGAATTCTTTTGTGACAAAATAAAGGAAACTATTTCCAGATGTTGTTCCACTGGAATAAAGAACTCTATTGCCACACCCTGCTAGCTAGAAATTCAGATATTTGCACTGAAAATCTACAGTTTTGATGCACAAGATACAGACCTAAATAAAGCTAGAAAAAGGTAAGTATCACTTGTTCTTGATTGAAATATTAGCACAAAAGCTATTTGCTAAAGCTTGCACAAAATTTCTTGGAAGTCTGAGTTAAAAACCTGGATTCAGCTTTCCTCCTAGTAATGGAAATGGAAGTCATAGATCCATTACTCCCTCTTCTTATCTGCTACAGAGCTCTGCTCTTGAATTTCCCTTCCTTCCATACTGGAGCAGTTACGTTAATTTAGCATAACTGAAGTTTGTGATAAGCTGGCAATGGCAGAATTATTCCAAAAGCCCACAAGACCCAACAGAGTGTATGTGGACTTGGGACTGGTGCTAAGCCCCAGAATAATGCTAAGTAGCACAGCAGTCTGTCTGAAGAGACAATACTGAGGGATAGCTGAAGGACCAGCAGGGCTTTATTCAATACTGTACTGACCTACTGACTGTTGGTTAAATAACAGCGTTTCCCTGTTACACCAATATAGCTAAACCTTTTCAGCCCAGAGAGCCAAATACCCCGTGGTGGACCTTCCTAACAGGCCATGTGGGTGCAGCGGTAATTCAGAGTACCTGGCTATGTGCAGGTGAGTTAACAAGACTTCCGCTGTTGGTGCTCACACTGTGCTGTAACAGCCATTTTGGCTGTTTGCTGTAATGGCTCTTTCCCAGCAACACCAGAAGAGAGGGCTGGATGGTATTGCCCAGTGGCCTGGATCTAGCCTGCTGTCAGCACTTGGCTCTGATCCATACTGCTTTCCATGAGAGACTTTACATCTTGTGGATGCCCTTCCTCAAGTCAACATCCTCCAACCCCACTTCAGGACAGGACATAGATCCTTCTGCCTGGAGTTTGCTGAAGACTCTGTATTGGCAATATGTTGCAAGTCCATTTCAGACAAGCAGTGCAAACAGTTTACTTCTCCAGCTTATCAGGAAGAATGGGTCTGAAATGAGGCTGAAGCTCATGTGAGAACAAGTCCTCACTCAAGGTTTCCAGCCCTCTTTGCTTCTAGTCAGGCAGACAGTCCCACTGGCAAAACCTCTCTCTAGATATTTTTTGAGATCTCCTTTTAGCCTAGCCCATAAGGAATAGCAACAAAGGCATGTGAAAACAAGCACATATACCTCCCCCCGCAACTCCATATGCATGAGTTGTGTATATGTATTCTCCTCAGTCTATTTGTCCTTCCTGATCTCCAAACTTTTGTTTTTAGAATTCTCTCTCTCCTGGTATCCTGACTTGTATTTTACAGAAAGATGCTTGAAAGCGTACAACCAAACACTAATAACTAAAATACCATGAAATTCTAAACCACTGATAGCTATAACCAAGACACTTGATATAAGGCATATAAGCCAGATAAAGAAGAGCAGTAGAGTTGTGGTCCTGTAGATAACTTCCTTCTGCTGTTGCTTGTATAACAAACAACCCCTCTCATGTGTTCCTTCACGTAGATGTGTGCTGTTTAATCCCAAGGAATCCTTTTGTTATCTCCTGCGTGCTTGAGTGTATGTTAGTAAAGATCAAATGTCCAGTGATCTTTTTAATGTCTCCTAGATAAAGAAAAGTATTCTTCCTAAACAGAGTCAGGGAGTGCTTATCGACAGGGTGGAGATCCTACTGAATTCAACTCTTAGAGCTTAAAATGTCTGACAAAACACTGTTTCAGTTCTCTGATGTATGCAAAACTTCACATGTCGCCAACTGTGGTATAAACTCTGAAAGTACCTATTTACTGCCATGTAAATTCCTTCAGGACTTATCTTGGAAGTTCATAGATTTAGAGCCTCATGGATTTGGAGTGACAGAAACGGAAGATGGCTCCCTTAACAGCAACTTCATGCCTTAAGCTGGCTGCAACTTACTTCTGACCAACTCTTACTAAGGATTTGGGAAAATAGGACATTCATGTATCTTAACAGGAGGGGCTGCAACCATCGATTTTGCATCTAAGTCAGATTGTCTTAAGCTCTCATGGGACAATTGCAGAAGGGCCTGTCTAGTCACTTGGTCCCTGCGAGTTCCCAAGTGCTCCGCGTAGCAGAGCTGTCCCATGGCTACCGCTGAGCCCAGGCGCTCAGAGCGCAAAGGGAACACGTAGTTACTGTGAGACCTGAGCCTGAGCTGTCGGTGCCAGCAACCATCTGCTGTGAACGTGGGGAAGTTGCAGCTTCCATGTTCCTCAGATCCTGTATCAGGAAACAAGAATAACAATTACCTCATACTGTTGTGTTTTCTGTTTCACTGATGTTTGTAAAAACATCCTTAGATCTTTAGAGAGAGCTGTTTCTCTATAAGATACTGTGTAATTCTGCAAGTGCCTTCATATTTAAGCTCTGTGCCTGCTATTCTGATGCTTTTTTGAAACAGTCTTAAGTTTCCTGAAAGCAGCTTGTCCTTTGCTTTCTTGAAGCCTTTAATGTTCTGATAGGTGACTTGCAAAAAATAACACTGCCTTTACAGTAATCCCAAATTAATTACTTTCCTTCTGAAATGTTCATACGTTATTTGCCAGTTCATAGAGACCAGAAAAGATTGCCTAGTATTCCTGCATTTATTAGGGTCCTCGGTATATTTTGACAGCAAATATAGCAGCTTTTATCGAGTCTTTTATTGGTAATGTAGTTCAATAAGAAACATGATTTGGAGGTAAAGACAACAACAGAAATGTGAGAACCGTATGTAGCTGCTCCCTGCATGTAAGAACTGACTTCTGACGCTGTATGTTTAGCACTCCGCCTCATCTGCTTTCTCCATGCGTGGACCTCTGCTTGGCTCAGCAGTACCTTCAATTTCTTTATCTGATGAACCTCAGTCCAAGCAGGTTTGCATTGTATTTATCACCAAATTTACTTAAGCTTCATCTAAGTTTAACCTTTACAGAATAGATTTCCTACTACAGCAGAGCACTTAAGCAGGTGCATGATTTTAACCAAATTTATAGTCTCATTGACATAAAAACAGTTTACATTTTAGTTTCATTCTATCAGTTGCAATCATTTTATAAAGTTACGTACCTCCCTAAACTTTTTATTAAGTAAAGATTTCAGTATTACTATTTTCAAATAACTGACTTGATCTAAGTTCAGGTTATGTTTTATACAAGTTCATTTAATAGCTTTCCTCAAGCTTTTGCTTTATAAGCCATTTTTCAGCTTCTGTAATAGGATTATACTGTATTCATCTCCATGATGTTCAAGAACATAAAATTGAGATTCATGTGAGGCTTAGGCAATCTTTGGTACTGCCCTGGAAAAAGCACCCTCTTCTATCAGTTAGAATCACCTGGAATTTGCAGGGTGGCTATACTGATCATTGAAGATTTGTAGAAAGTCAACATAAATTAATACAAATATTTACTGGAAGAAAAAAGCTATGACTAACTTGTTTCTCTCTGAAAAACTAGATGCCATAAATGTAAAACTTATGTTAATGTATGAGTATTTATAAAAACTCCAGGTTTTACAAATGACTTCCAGTAAACAAAATATGGTATTTCAAGGTACTGTAGGCTAAAGCAGTTAAGCAGCTAGACTATGGGAATAAGCATATGTTAAAAGACATTTAAGAAATGTAACTTGGGTACACAGCAAGCCAGCAAAGAAAAAGACTAAGAAAGTAATCACGGTCATATTAGCATTAGCTGAATCCCTGGCAGTGGACAGTGTTGCTTGATACTAATGGATTCTTGGCCAGATCTTGATGGTTTCTCATTTCTTGAGATGTTATTGCACTATTAAGGCCAATTTTCTGATACCCTCTTCTGATGCATGTATTTTTATAAAATATGGCTGTGTTTTTTAGACCACAGGACTGTTGGTGTAGGATGGAAATGATGTATCTTACCATAAGCGTAGATCGTGTCAGTATAAGGGAATCATGAACTAACCTGTTTGAAGTGAGTAGGTATTACTGGGATAAAAACAAGATCAATAATGGTCTCTATTAGGAAGAGTAAAACCTAGTGTTGTAATCTATCCAGCACTGACACCGTGTACAGCTGGGATAGCGTTCTAAAATTGCATGTACATAGACCCTTCAGAGCTGCCCAGGGTGAGGTGTGTTCCCTATTAATTAAGACAACAGTACAATGAAATCGTAACAGAACTCTAATGTAAGTGATAGTAGGACTTCTTTTTGTAGGACAAAGGAGTGGGTAGACTTTATTAGTAACTTACAATAACTTTCATGCCATCCCTGTCCCTGCCGTGCCTTCCCTGCCCCCCCATTTTTTCAACTACATTTTAACTGAACAAGCAGAAAATTTGATTAAGCAAGTACTTACTGCCCTGGAAACTGCACATAGATTATTTAACAAGGGTATGAAAAATTGAAACAAAACCACCTTCCATCCTTTAGCAATGCCTGTGGCTCAGTTTCTCTTTGAAATGCTCAGCCGTCCAGTAGAACTGCAGTACTGAGGGAGTAAATTTCATCCAGATTCTGTGGAGCCTAGCAGGCTGTCAGAAACCAGAAAGAGACACTAAATTATGTTGAAATACATTAAGTACACTTTCTACTTTTGGATTTTCTAGCTCCACAGTCTAGAAACTCAGATGTCTAAAGCAAATCGGAGCTACCTTAAAGGTAAGTGAAGTGATGCAAAAACCACTTCTCGGAGTGATTCTGTTTTGGCTGCTGTGTATATTTAAGGTATTACAGAACTTACTAACATTATGTTATTAAAAAAGGTACATTAGGTAAGTAAGATCTTTAATCACACATGGCTCAGTGCTACTGCATCTTACTCACTGAATAACAGCTGGTCATGTGTGGACATCAGACTGTAGTGCAGCCCTACGGTTCCTCTCAAGTAGGAGAGCTAATAGATGAGGTGAAGGCGGTGGGGGACAGATGGAAGTTGTTACTAGGAAAATTCCATGTAGGAAGGTTGGGCAACTGGGATTCGTGTTTTCCCAATCAACATTACTCTAAATTATTCTTACAAAGGACTCCCCTCCATGCAGGAGCCCTGCTGCATCTGAGCTGGACGCAGCTTGTTTGAGGGCTCACGGTTACCTCTGCAGGACACGGCGCGGCCCCTACCCTCAACAGGAGCCCCACAGTGCGTAAAGACCATTCTTTTGGACAATCTTACAGGTATTTAGAAACAGATACTTCCTTTTGTTTTCATAGAGTTTCCTCAATAGATTTCCGCAGGAAAAGAGGGAAATCTGTATGAAAAACAGGAAGCAGTTCTCAGAAGTTCTCTGTAACATAGCACTAGGAGGAAGACTTAAAATAAATGCAGTTGTTTGAAACAGTAGGTGATAGCAGTTGTGTTATCTTATGGTAAAAACAATGATTAAATTTAACATCATAGTGCTATAGTAGAATTAAAAACCTCAGGTATTTCATTTTAGTTCACAGGAGGTGACTAATATTTAAACTTCTGCAACCAGTTTTTTACATCATATTTTCTATTTCCACTTTATTGCCCCGGGCAACTATTTTGGAAAACTTCTCATCTGCCTCAGCCTTGGATGAGATCCCAAACTTTCTGATGTTGATCCATTCCTCTTGCATCCAATACGAGACTTAATCTTTTCCCTTGGCTTTTTGACGTTCTACAAGACAGTTTCAAATCCTGAGATTTATGTATTAGAAGAAGGAAGACAGCTTAGGATAAAATTTGACACACAGAAATACTTCTTAACGAAAGCATTGTAGAAATTTCACACTGAAGTTACTTTCTGATCCATCTTCAGACTTCTGTAAAGTTCCACATGTCATGGAGAAATTGTTCTAACTTTTACTGTGAGTGCTGAAAAGAGGTGGGGAAGTTTGGAACTCTCTACCTTAAAAGCAAGTATAGTCAGACTAGGAAAACGTTCCAATCGACTGCTGGCTCCATTAGGAAGCTTATTAGCCTATGTAGGCTTAGGTAGGTGGGGGCAGCCCATTAGAAAATGGGTATATAGCATGTGGGATGACAATTTTTGAGGAAGAAACCCTTAAATTTGTAAATCTTTAAAAAGAAATTTGAGCCTCATTTTACTGTCACTTTCTACATTTAATAAAGCCAAACTTCAGGAAGAAGATGGATTTGGCCTTCACCGTATGGTGTTTATATTTGAGAACATTAGGCATAATATATTCTGTGTTCATTTCTAATACACAAATAGGTAAAAAATGAAAGCAGAATGTGTTTCTGAGTTTTACTGCCAAGTTTTTAGTAATTAACGACATGATGTTTCAAGAGATATATGAAATAAAAATTCAAAAGCCTCACAATCCAAAACCATCAAAAACAAAACCCTTTTATCCATACTACTTGGCTGTCAATGCTGCTGTAATAATTTTTAAAGCTATACTAGCTCCATACCAGAATTTCATGGAAACATTGCAGGCATGGCATATTATACTTTCAGAAGTTTCCACTGGAGCGAGCAAAAAAGGCTTTGTAGATCTGAAATAGCCCCATTGAAGTCAGAGCAGAAACAGGCCTGATATGCTGCAGTGTTTCTGGGTTTCTTTTGGCTTAGTCCCGCTATAAAGCCTGATGGCTTTTGTTCTGCTTGAGTTAAAACTATTGAACAGATTGAAGTTTGTCAATATATCTCACAGAATCTAAAGATACTGCTTCATCTGAGATGATAGACTTAAAAAAACCCCAAACAGTAGTAGGTCTTTGTAGTGAATGTAGATTTTGGGTTTTTTTCTACAGATACTTTAAACAACTAAATGGGGGGGGGGAATATCAATATGGTATTTGCAAAGTACAACACTGTTGTATCATTAAGCCTGAAATCTACGAGTAGAGATCCCTTCCCCCTCCAAACCATCAGTTATGGGTCTTAAAATGATCTTGATTGTACTTATTATTTGAAGGGACTTGCCACAATCTTTCACTACATGATCATTTGCCACTCTGTAGTGTGCCATGTTGTTCAGTAACTGAGAGAGACTCTCAATAATCCTCTATGAGTGAATTTCTATACACTATAGTGATGAGGCTAGCAACAACAGCTGAAGGTAGGATTCAACATGCTGTGCCTGCATTTCTGATTGTAAACCCCTTGAATTAGGGCATGAGTACATTAAACATCATATATCTGGAGGGTTATTAAAAAAAAAAAAGATGCTGGCAGAAAACTAAGCCAGCTGTACATTTATGTCCTCGAAGGATTAATGACAGCATCCCATGAACATGCAGAAGTCTGGTTTGCATTAGCAAAGGCTCATTGAATTGCATTCATCCTGGCCAGAACTGGGATATTTAGGATAAATACTTCTTATTTTCAGGTCCCCATATGACTGGGAATAGAAATGACCTTAGTTTCAGATGTAAGGGCTGCTATTAATGCTTGTTTGAGAAGTGACAGGCTCCAGATTTGATGAAGGGTCAAGCTGGTAAAAAAACCAACAACATAAAAAACTATGGTGCATAAATTTCATTTTCTAGCAGAAGCATTTGTGTAAAATGCCAGATCATTCCCAGATCTCAAGTTAAAACCCAAACACATCATTAGTAACAGAAAGAAATGTTATATCACATGCAGATCTATTTTGGATGACTTTAAAACCACGTCATTCACAACTGCCTCAAGCAGCCTTCAGTTGTCTATACTGGTGATGACAGAGAATATCTTATGGTGAGATTTCTGGCAGCAGCTTTAAAAATTGTTATTTAAATACACTTATCAGAATAATGGGAATTTAGCCTCTTGTGTCCATAGCAGTGTAGGAGAGGCATGATGGCATGCATACAAGTTCCTGGTATCCCTTAGGACCACTGTTTACTTCAGTTCTTAGAAAGGCCATGCAGGATCGAAGGTTACTTCAGAGTGTATCGTTACTGTTTAGTAAAGGGCTTAGCAAAATCCTGACCTACGGCAGAACTTCAATGCCTTCCTTTATTTCAAAATTTTCTTGTAAGGAGCCTTTTAATCAGGTCCAGGCAATTTGATTCTGTGTAAATGTTTCAGCTGCTGTACTTTCCAACCCAGACTGTGCAAGATTCTAGGAAATAGGTTTTTTTGGCCAAGTGCAATTTGACATTGACAGTCTCCTTTTATTCAGTTGAATGTATAAAATAGCTTTCCTGTTGCGAGTGGTACCTGGATGTAGGACTCTGATAGCTGGGCTTTTAAAACAGGAGCTGCTTGCCTAATGTGTCTGCTTTGTGCACATTGCACTGTTGATTGTGACTAACCGATGTTTATAGATGGAGACAATTGGAATAGTCTTCACTGTATCTCACCTTCCCAGTACATATCAGGTAACTCTGCAGAGCCATACCCATCACATCTGAAATTTTGGGGTCTGTTACTTCTGCAACCAACTGTATTTTTTTTTTTTTTTTTTCTCTCAGTACCAGGGAAGAGAGTCCACGGTGACACTGTTGCTCATGAAATACTGAGGTTGTGCCAGCACATCCCAGTTGAAGCGATCTGTGCTACCGGTCCAGACAGGATTACGTGACTTACTCATGCGAACATCAGTGTGACTTCCTTGATAACTCCAAGGGGGAACTGATACCTCTGTGCCTAGGACATTGTAATTGAATTCTGCTGCTGTCGTATTCTTTTGGCTCAAAACCTGGGAGATCAAATAGGGTTTTATCTCCATTCTGCTAGTGCTACTACTTCAAAGAAATGTATTGTTTTCCTGTATTTCACATCACCCACGTATTTAAAAAACCAAAAAGTTTGTCTAAATTGCAGAAGGACTGAAGATTTCCCTTTACAATTCTAAACTCAGAGACATGACTGTACTGTGATGTAACCACTCCCTAAACTTGCACATTTAGAGTATTCATGAACGCATTCATAGTAAATGTGTCCTAGTTTGTCTGCCCACTGTCCTATCCATTAAGCAGATACAAGCTTGTGTGAAAGTTAAATGTGTGACCAAATGTTTACAAAGAACCCCAGAATGATGTGATATTCATCTTGGTCTGGTTTTTACTGCCTTTTAAAGTAGCAAAGACATTTTAGAAGTGATTTGAAGCAGAGGTTGTTTATAAAGTTGAATGAGGACCCAATTATTATTGGGATTTTCAGTTGCTCCTGTAATAAAAACAGTAATCAGATTTCTGTACCTTCTTAAACAGAGATAAGCCCACAAGTTGGAGCTTCATCATGTAGAACCCAAATTTGATACCATGAAAATGATATCAGTGGCTCAATTTAAGCCACTCTAAGCCTGATTTTACATGATGTTACATCACCATGCCATATAATAACAAATTACAGAATTCCAAACAAAATGCAAGGCTTACAAGAATGTATTGAAATGGATATAAGAAGATAAGAACTTAGGAACATCCACACTATGCTTAGAGTTTCACCTTGTCCACTGACCTGTCTCTGACAGGGAGCTATAGTGGATGCTTCAAAAAAAGAAATACAGGCACAGAGCAAGTCTAGCGCAATCTTTCCCCAGGTTCCAATAATCAGCGTTTTGAAATTTCTACACTCAGTGTGTGCATATGGGCCTCTGTGGTGTTTTAATGGACATATAAAAGGTTATACTTATAGACATGTAAAAGCTTATCTGAGTATTTAAACAGTTTCACAATTTCACAGAACTGTATCATTAATTTTGACAGTGTTATTCCTCCCCATTGAGCATGATATTGTTGTGGTTATGTTGTGCAGAGTGCCGGTTTTCTCTCAATGTTGGCTGTCTTTGCACACTGAAAATCGAGCCCAGCGTGGGTCACAGCCCATTATTCTAAGGGACTCCACAGCAGTAGGCAAACAGCTGACAGTAATGCATGCCGAGTAGACAGACCGCCTCCCCCCCTTGCAGTATAATAAAACCAGGCTACGCTTATGTGCAGTGCATCGGAAGATCCCAAAGGTCTTGTAGAGGGTTTAAAAAAGAAATCGCACTCTACTCTTTCCAAGTTCTGTCTATTGCTATGGTCCCACTGAATTGTAAAGACTGCATCTGAGCAGACAAAGTTTTGCTTGCAGAATAGCCTTTTTTCTGAGGGTGGGATTAGTTGACAGGTTTTGTCAGTTTTTATGAGGAAAACTGGATTTTGCACTATTGTTATGGTGCTGCCTTGTTCAGTGCTGCTCTTGTTATTGACTTCTCATATCACTATGTTATTACAGAAGAAAATACTAGCCGAAAAACCTTAACACATTCATGAGATGTTGGCTTGAAAGATATTCACTTTCTACTCCTTGAAAATCTCCCAAACAGTGCCTGTAATTCCTTAAATTTTTTAGGTTTTGTTTGTTTATTTTTAAATAATAAACATAATGATTGTACTGTCTCTAGCAACTGCATCTTCTGTGGAACTGTGTGGATTGCCTCACTTCACGTGGCTGATATGGCTGACAGAGAGGCAAGATTTACTCATTCTTTCTACTGTCAGTGGACTGCAAGTATCAGCAGGACTGGGGGATGATCAGTATTCCTCCAAACTATGCCTCATGTTCTCCAAGAGATTCTCTAACCAACCCTAGATAAGAAATGCTGAAATCAAAGTAATGTCATTTTGAGGCAATGTATTTGTCTTTTCTTCTAGAAGAGGTATAAAAACAAAATAAAAACTTACAAGCTTCAAGTGTAACGTCAGTACAGATCTCAAACTGCCATCAAACCAGTGTCATCTAGTGCATGGGTTCTTTTCCTGAGCAATGACTCCGGAATCCAAATTTAAGTTATTTAATTAAACGCTTTTTTGTTCCCTCTGGATCTGTGGCCAATTGAAACATGCCCTAGAGATCAATTTTTAGCATTGTATATAAAATGTAGCAAAAAACATATATAAGTTTTAGTAGAGCAGCACATGCTGTTATGTATTTATGCTTATTTGCCAGCATATCACCTATAACAATGGAAAAAAGTTCCCGAAGTTAAAAGCACAAAACAATCCATAACGGAAAACTTTGTGGAGATTAGACCTGTAACTTTGTAATCTGGTAAAACATGATTTATTTTTAAAAATTAAATTTCGTGAAGCGGAAAACTACAATATAGTGTTTACAAAACAGGTGAATTCTCCTTGTAGAATAGAATAGTTCAGTTGGAAGGGACCTACAGCGGTTATCTAGTCTAAGTGTAACTCTTCTAAATTATTGTTTGCTTTGTAAATTGTCTGCATTTGACATTCATGATGGAGTTCTCTAGAATTCATAGCATGCAGTCTTCTCCAAGACACACATTTATGTGAATAGGTTTTAAATAAGATTTTTCTTAATAATCTAAACAGGTAATTTCATCATGCTCCTTTATCACATATACATTTATTGAGGACTAAAATATTCAGGATAGGGCCTGTGTTTTATATCTTTGGTTCTGGCAAGTACACAGTAACCCCTGAAATAACAAACATCAATGTCAGAGTTCAAAATATATGTAAGTCCTTGACCACATTTGCACAGAACAAAGTAATAACATCCATTAGGCAAAGTTACTTTCTCATCTTACCATTTAAAACAGAATAGTTATTATTCTGGTGACATGAATTATTACAATGGTTGAAATAAGTCTAATAGTGGTCATAGTATATTTATTAATAAAAGCCTACTGCTATGGGAGCAGCAGTACCATTTAAAATCAAATCCATTGTATTCCTCAGCAATGCTGTTGGTCTAAGTTTGGAATGACTGCTTCGCTCATGAATGTTAAGTGAATAATACAAGTGGTCTGAATGTGTGCCATATATTTAATAATTTGTATTGTGTAATCTACTTAGTTGTCCTGGAAAACAGAAAGCTTATCTCAGTTGGATTCTCTTCCATTTGTATAGTCAGGCTATTCTTATATCCTTGTAGGGGTTTTAAAGGAAGAGAGGATTCGTCATTAATACGTTTTAGAACATCTTCATTCCCTTTTTCAATGAGATACGATGTTGTATTTCTACCTGGACTAGAAATGAGAAAAATCCCTCTTTCCAGGGTTATAGAACACCATTTTCTCTCTCTGACAGCCCCAACAGAGTGTGAGAAACCAAGTTAAACATGCATTTATGGCACACAGGGGTAAGGCGGTTGCATATGCACGGTGGGTGTAAGGTATCACACAGCCTTCTAACTTATCGAACAGAATCTTTAATATTGCATATATGTGCACACATCAAGCAACTTGGAGTCAGGCGAGAAAATGTAAACAAAGGAGTACCAGCATATGGCCATGACAGACAGCTGCAAACGGCACAAAGGACAAATAAACGTAAATGTTAAAGGATATATTTTATTTCTGATAAAAGTACGGTATTTTGAAAATGCTTGCCCCCAGATCTCAGCCTGTGTTGATAACCACTGGGCCAACGCTCTTACAAATGATCTTTTTCAATTATGTAGGAAAATATTTGCTGTGCCAGCATGTCAGAAACTCTAAGACTAGCTTTTCAGATTAAATTTTGCTGTAGGCATGAACAGATAAAAAGGATCTTTGCAATACCGGTATGGCTGTCTCTTACACAAAAACTGACATCTACATTGAATAGTGTGTGCTGGTTTCCAGCTCAGCGGGGAACTTCTGTGATTTGAATGGAAATGAATTAAGTGATTTGAGACTGGACAATAGGCATTCGTCAAGCAGAGTCTCGAATGTGGAAGCATGACCTAAAGGCAGGGACTTATGCAGGGATTTGTCATACTAGATTTTGGTTGGACTCTTCAGCTATCTAATCCCGTGTCCTACTCGTTATGTCCCACAAGCAGATGCTTATGAGGAGTGTGCAAGAAATCCTGTGATAGGTTGTTAACAGGGGAAAGTTTCATCTAAAGCTGAGAGTCAGAGTTTGGCTCTCACGCTGAAATAGAGGGCTCAGAGACTTTCCAAAATTCTAGCTAATATTTATCACTGTAACTCAGAAATTCTTCTTACCAGAGTAATAGTTCATCCATTTAAAATCCTGGTAATATCCAGGTATCAGGGATGTTTTGTAGCAATAGTACTTCACCACCTCTCCTTTAGATGCAGAAAGAATTAAACAGCATCTGTAAGCTTGTAGTTCATCTTTTCCTGTCTTAAAGGTAACTGTAGAACCATTAACTAAGGTGGGTAATAGTTGGATACTTCTGTAGTCATTATAATCTTAACTTTTTAGATGGGGAAACTGATGTGAAGGAAAAATGTCAGTGATTCTTCCAAAGCTACGGTCTTAAGTCTGAGTCAGGGCTAAGCTTAGAGCATGGGTCCTCTGAAATTGTAAGTGTGTGAGGTAAGCTTGTTTCAGAGAGCAATAACCTAGGATTCTTGCAGATGAAGACAAAGTGATGTTACAGACACTCCTAATATCAAGCTATATTTTGCCATTTTATGTATATTAAAAGTTCATACACACATTTCCCCTGACAGTCACATACCCTATTGCATCCTTAGTCCTTCCCTGGCCTTTCACTGCAGTATGACTGTAGATACGCTTGGTGACTCAGGTAGAGATGTCATCTTTCTATTTAATACCTGCTCAGGTTTGTCCTTTTTTTTTTTTTTTTTTTTCTTTTTTTTCCTCCAAACTTGGTATTTTAGTTGCTTTCTTAATCCATGTAACCTTTCATCAAGCTAAGAATCTTGCAGGAACGTGCTCCACAGCTTGCTTTACCCACAGTGTAAGAACCGGTTTTTTTTGTCTGCTTTGAACCTGCCTCCTGCTTTCATGCGATAATTCACTGTTCTTGCATCAGAAGAGGCCAAACAATTCTCACCTATTCATCTTCTTGATCTCAGTGAAAATTTTATAGACCTTTTTTTATATATCTTTCCTCATCTATCTCTTTTCCATATCTGCAAGTGGCTAAAGAAGCTTCCGTGCTTTTTTTTTTCCATGCTTGTTGCCTTTTCTATGCCTTTTCTAGTTTTATTCTGTTATAGGTGGAAAGATCATAATTTCCTTTTTCTGAAACAGGTGTTCTATGAATGCGCATAATTATTTTCTTTGTATTGTTTTCTGTAAATTTTATTATTATGTTTGCTTTCCTCACTGCAACTCAGCAACTGAACAGATACATTCCTAAAGTTATAAAGCTCAAAGATATAATTCCCCAGCAGTTATAATAAGCTCAGAGTCCGGCACTGTATCTGTTCCACTGAAGCTGGAACTGGTTTTTGGGTTGGTTTTTCTCCCCCCCACCCCCCAAAGTGCATCAGTTTTCACTAACATGGTAAGTACCACCTGCCATCATCCAGTCTCTCAGTCCTACGATCATGCTGCAATTCTTCACAGCTGATCCTTGTTTTTAACACCCTGGATAATTGAGTAATTTTTTATTTTCATTATTATTTTCTCTAGAAATCAAATTATAATCACATTATTGTAGCTTTCTTTATGATGTGATAGAATACATATTTCTCCAACTAAAATACAGACCAAACAAAACATGTTTTCAAGTACAAACCAAGGCAGACTACCAGTCATGGTTAGAATTAGGATAAAACTGAAGTTATGTATCCAGCTCCCCCTCAGACAGTGAATATTCTGATCTGAATCTAAGCTTTGTGATCCAAATACACTTTTACTTGAGACATGAATCAAATTACTGAGGTGGAACTTTACTGCTTTTAATTCCAGAGATTAATTCAGTCTCATCTCTGAACTGTAGTGTCTTCTGCAGCGTTTTTAATGAGACAGAAACATCTTGATGTATTATGGTTTTTCATGTATGGCAGGGTACCCTTTCTTTTAAAACAAATTGGTATTTTTAAAATATAAAATCTATAATGCATATCATCCACTAAGTACATTAATGATGTATGCAGTATGCATTTGTTTAATCGAGGGAGGAAAAAAGCCCTTTAAACTTAAGGATGCGCAATCTAAGCCACAAACTTTTTTTACACCTGTCTTACAGCACTCACCTCTGACCTGGAACTTTGTACATTATATTCTGGGCCACATCATGGTTTTACAGTTCCATTTATAAAGTGATGGAAAAAAATTCTAGTATTTTCCTAACCATGGCGGAGATGCATATGTCCCCAGAGTCCTAGGAGGATTTTTGTCTTTGAAAAGGTGCTTTACTTTAGGGTTGGTTAAAGCACAAAACAAACATGCAAAAGCATTGGTTTGCTTAACTTCACCAAAAATAATAAACACCCAAAAGTGAACTTGGGCCTCTGCATGTTGAACTGATGGATAACTCATAAGCCTGCTTCTAAAAACAGTACATTACATGGTTTTCTTTCCGTATTTCAACAACTCTCCCAGTTCACATTCATCTTACCTGTTGTAAGCCGTTATACCATTCTTCCTCCAAGATAGAACTTAATTAAAATTAGCCACTCTTGTTGCCAGCATTAAAACTTTATTTTGAACCACTACTCTGACCCTTTCTGAAGCCTGACGGATGATAGTTCAGATCTTCATTACACTGGTCATCCCACTAATCCTGTTCCCTTTGACCAAAGATAAATATCCTCGCATGACCGTTCATTTTATGCATGCAGGACCCTTACAGGCTGTGTTTATAGATGTAAAAGGAAGAGGGTCTGTCTTCCCACCATGGCTGTTCAAGCACCAGCCTCTGTCGTAATGAAATCAAGGAAACCAACAGCTGGGTGTTGTCTGCTGCCTTTGGATGGGCCCCCTTTTTACCGCTCTCAACAGCCTCTTGTTTTGCTTTGTACAAACTATGCAGTTTCATCATTCATTCTGACTGTTTGATTTAAGATTCCATTCCCTGGGTCAAAAAAAGGCTGGCAAGGGAGGAAGGATGAAAGAAGGTGACACTTTGACAGCTCCTTTTTCACGGTAATGAGCAGAACTGCTCTTTCTTTCCCCGCTCCTGTTCACCATGGCCTTTTCTTTCTTTATAGAGCCACATGAAGGGAAGAAATTGCAGTTCAGCTCTGCCTTCCAGGGACTGACTAGATAAACTGGAGGGCTCTGGGTGTCTTTTGTGGGCTCTGCCTACGGAGCCATTGCTTTGTTCAGGGGTTATTTTCTGTTTGTTTCCTGTATATAGTGACAGGTAAGTGCAGATTAATAGAATTAGTTTCAACTTGAATACATGAGGCAGCAAAGCATCATTTACTTCCTGGTGACTTCTGTACTGTGCGTCATGCTCCTTCATGAAACACAGCTCCATTAATTTAGTTAGTCCGTGGGAGTCTGGCACAGAAAAGTTCACTTTGCTTGGAAGAGGAAGAAATAATTGCTACCTTTCCAGCATTAATAATCCTCTGTTCTAAGAACAACATCATTTAATAAAGAGGCAATTTAGATTACAAGTAACCTGTATCCTAACTAGAACAAAAGACTACTTTGATGCACGACAGTGCTGTTTGCAGAAGCAGAGCTTTAACTGATAAGGTTGGAGAACTGCAACTTAAGTATAAATGACTTTTAGTACTTCACAAGTGCCAAGCCTCAGGGATTGACAGTTTCTCTGATTTATATAAAGTAGAGATCTAAACACCTCAAAACTCTCAGGATTTCAGATCTTTAATCGTGATTATTTGATGTGAATTCAGAGCTTAGATCATTCATATGCTGCATAGTATTTACCTAAAAAGCTTCAAATGTATTTACTTTTTAAGTTTCCTATTTTTAAATGCATTTGAAGCATCATTTGGAAACTGTAAATCATGATGAACAAAAAACCCCAAACCGAAGAGAGCAAAGCAGGTAGGTAACGACAGAAGAGAGTAAGCAGAAGAAAACACTACACAAACAGTAGGAAGGACATTATACTACGAAGAACTTTTGTTTTAACAAGGGACAAAAAGTAGCAAGTGTTAGATTGACAGCACAAGAATAGACCCAGTATATAACTATTCTGTATAGAGATTAATCATAACTTTTCTGAAAGATATCAATGACCTGGCTACACTGAAAGGTCTTTCATTCAAAGTCGTTGCTTTCACCTGGGAATATTGTACCAGTGGTTTTCATATTTCACAGCCAGAAGACTTCTCCTCTGCAAAACCAGTCACCTCACAGCCAGGGCTCCAGCAGTACAGAGATACACAGTCTGACAATTTCAGCTAAGAGTGTTCTTATTTTTGGTTTTCTTTATTCTTTTCTCCCTGCTAAAGGAATTGTCCCTGGGGACTGTGGATAGTACTGGAAATTAAGCAGAGCTATATACATTCATTAATGGAACCACAGATCTTTCAGACTAAAGACCAGCTTCCCTTGTAACTTCTGCTTAGAGCTGTTCAAATATTTTCTGGGTTGGGGTTTTTTTTTGGTTGGTTGAATTTGGAATCTGAGTAAAAAATGTTTTGCATCTAAGGAAACTGCCTCTTCAACATGAAATGGAATATTTCATTTTGCTTTCATTTCTTTTTTTGTGTCTTAAAATGGTATATTGAAATTCAGTTTAGCTACACTGATTCTGTGTTATTCAGAAAGGAAAAATCAAAACACTCCAGGAAGAAAACGTCCAAATAAAAGACAATTTTTCTGCTTTTCCTTTTATTTTCATCTATGTGAAATCTCGCTTGATGTAACCTAAATATGCAACTAGTTTAAAAATCTTTCCAAACTGTATTTTTGGAGGATGAACTATTCAGCCTGAGTACTTTGCCTGGGTCTAAATGAAATCAGAGCAGTTGCTGTAGGTGAGAGTGGTCCATCTGTTTACCTCAGTCATGCCAGTTCCGTCAGGCCACCGAATTAAACCACTATAAACAGCCCCCTGGACATCTCTGTTCTGCAGTAGAGAATATCTATGAGACCTGTGCTTTTAAGGGTATGCCTATGTTGTGCAGTGTAAAATCAGTTGAATTAATTCCAAAGAGCTGGTGATTGTGCTGTGCAGCTCTGTGGAACTGGGAGATCTGGGGTGCTCAGACGTCATGCTGATGCAGCGACACTGCCCTTAGCTCATGAGCAGGCTCACTGGGAGTCCACACACTGATGCACAACAAAATCCAGCTGTACTGTCAGCTGCATGTATACTGTTGGAAATCCCACCTTTGGATATATGCTGAGACAGAAAGGGGTAGCATAACCTGCTTTTCTACAATTTTCATAAGCATTGGCTTTGCTTTGATTGCTCATATTTCTGTCTTGTGTAATTTTCTGCTAAGCAGAGTGCTACTTAGACCTACCAGCTCCGGGAGTGTGAAAACAGTATAGTCAGAGCTCAGCTTAAACCTGACAACGTTCTGCTTTAAACTTGGCTGACCTCACCATATGCAGTTCCAGATACTTTTATGTTATGTGAACCAATGCCAAGGACATGTGATGGAGTCGAGTACAGAGAATAAAAGCAGAGCAGATGTGCTGTGAATACCACATTTTTCAGTGTTATGATTAATGTGACATCACAAACCTTCCCTGAAACATTCTGCTGTGAAAAGAAACTCTTCACAAAACAAAGCACAGGACCTGATTTTATTCTGTAGCTTTATTGAAAGGTTTGGGGTCTTTCCTCTGTAATCTGATTCCTAACACTTGGCACCTCTTCTCTTGAAATGGATCATGTGTGATGTGATGGCAATTAGCCCTTGAAGCTCAGGCACCCTTCAGAGAACATTTTTTTCCACAAACAAGGAGGGACTGCAACACACAGTCAATCACAGCCTCTACACCTTATTCTTCAAGTGGTTTTAAGAACGATGCTGTGAAGGCTGAAGTTACTTGTTATACAGAAGAAAAATTCTACAGATGCATCATGCTCAAAGCTTGCATTTGAAATTTAATTTTCAGCCTTTTTTTTTTTTTTTTCATGATGTACATTCCTATGTGAAATGGCATTGGCAAAGAGAATACAGTCAGCATCCTGTAATACAGATATCTGTGATAATGATCAAGCTTCATTCCATGCTTCAAGTTTTCCATCTTTGAGCTGCAACTTTGTCATCCTTTAAGGACACATATCTCTATTAACTTTTACCAGAATTTGACAGATTTTCAGATGGGCATTATGAAAAGCTATAAAAATGTATAAACATTCCTTTCTTCATAGATAAAGAATTATCTCTGTAAATAACAACTAAAGCCAGCCTCTTGATATATCTTACAACTTTCAGGTTGCTTGACTTGAGCACACAGATAGGTTCCACGCCTGGAATTGCGGAAATATCTCTTCTTTATAATGGATTGAAGCAAATACTTTGACCAGCTGATCCTCCCACCCGTCTTCTTTCCCCTCTTTCCCCCCCTTCAAAATCTCAGTCTCTGAGTTTTCAGTTTGGGGGATTACCTCAGAATGTGAAGCTTTAAGATCAGATGCAGAGACTGTTTAATCAAGGTTTTACTTATAGTGCAGCATTTTCTAGCTTTTCTTCCAGTTTGAGGGCAGCATTTTTCTTAGGTTGTTTCAGTGGCTACAGTTCTGAATACTCGAGATTCAGACTGCCAGGCAAATCTGGCAAATAGAGGAAAATATGCTCAGTATCACAAAGAGAATACCCCAAGCCAACCACTAGGGAGGCAAATATCAGTCTGGATTTTAATCATTCTGCTAAGCAGGCAGCCAAGATGCTGATAGAGTCGAAAAAATGTACTGGAGAATGAAGGGAAGAGAACAGTATGCTAAATGTGGCCAGCAATTCAACAGGAATTCTGACTATGGTGAGAAGACAGGTAAACAGAACAAACTCCAGCAAATACTTGCAGTGCTGCTGAATATCTGTCTCATGTCACTGAAAATACAGAAATTGCCTATATTGTATTTCCTAAAATCAGTGACATTTATTAGCTTGTCCCCCAACCTGATTAGAGTCTAGGCAGTTTTAAATACAGATTGACTATCTGCCTTTACGTGAGTATCCCTGGCAGTGTCCTAAGTAACGTGATGGTATTTAAAATCTTTGGATCTTGCCTGTGCTATCCCAAGGATGGGGTTTAAGAACTTAGTTTGGCTTTGGGTTTGCATTATGGCAAGTTCCCAGTGAAGTCATGGAGTCAACTAATTTTACTTTCTAGATGTCTCCCCAGATAATTTAGTATTTATATTACATAGAGGAGCTTTTTGAGAATTTAAGTTAATGATGAAACAGAATGGTTGCCTGTGTACCTATTAAAAGGCTAGATTAATTTCTTTGTCTGGATGGCTAACTCTAATAGAAAACTGGTTGAAGAAAGCTGCTGAAACAGAGCATATTTCTTGCAAATCAAAGGACAGCTTTGAGTGGGTTAGTCCCTCTAGCATTTCCAGATTTCATGATTCCATGCTTTTTTCTGGTGCATAAATTAAAAAAGCTTTTGGTTAAGTTGTTTTGTTGTTTAAGCATAATATACACAAATTTCCCTTGAACTATTCTAGGGTGACTTTACTCATCTTGTCATTGGTTTGGGGATGTATTGAAGAGATAAGGCCTCCTCCCCTGCAGATCATTAATCCTTCCATATTCTGAGAGCAGACTATTTTAGCATAACAAATTAATCTGTTTGAAAACTTGGGTTGTCAGCACCTGTCTTACAAACTACCTTGTCTATTTTGTATCCTGAAGGAAAGTGAGATGAGGAGCAAAGAGTAAATAATTGCTTCTTTTTGCTTTAGTAGAACTCCTCCTCTCCTCATTTTCATGAAGTAATTTTCAAGTTTTATGAAGAAAAAATAAAATTTCTTCCCTTTTTATTCCTCCAGCAGAATAAAAAGCTTAAAAAAATGCAGAATTCTCTGCTTGTGCCAGAGTGTAGATGATCAGCAGTGTTTGATTTTCAAAGTAACTTATATGAATTGACAGCAAAAATGACGTGCTAAACCCACTTGAGATACGCTTGGTTGATTTGTTTAATAATCTCTGGAGGGGTTCAGTGGAGTTGTCGGGTACTTTATACTAAATGTGTGTTTAAGTGCCTGACTGAAGCACTTGTCAATGCTCTGGTCCTCTCAGGATCTTGCTGCTGGTGTTTTTACTTCAGATTTTTGTCAACATCTTTGACATCCAGGGAGGTAAACGTAGAAGCCCCAAGTTTAAGCCAAAGGTTACACTTTGATGTTTAGTATCACTACTTCATTTTACAAAACTAACCTGAAGAAAAAGTACATTTTTAAAATACTGCTGGCTCTTCAAAGCATCTATTAGGGAGGTTTGGCAGCCTTCCATTCAGTAAAAGATTAATTGCCCAGTTATAGTCTCGTTACTCCTATAAGCAAACGAATGCTCCTAATGAATTCAACAGGTCTGATCACTGATCTGATCTTTTTCACTCTGAGGGTGGTGAGACACTGGCCCAGGTTGCCCAGGGAAGTTGTGGAGGTGTTCAAGGCCAGGTTGGATGGGGCTTTGAGCAACCAGGTCTAGTGGGAGGTGTCCTTGCCCATGGCAGGGGGTTTGGAACTAGATGGTCTTTAAGGTCCCTTCCGACCTAAACCATTCTGTGATCACAGGACTGTACAAGCAGAGAGCAGCACAGTGGGACCTGGTCACACAGAGACCTTTTAGTGAGGTGGGGAAAAACTGGAGCACTCTGGCAAGCATCCTTTCCTGCAGGTGCTCTTTTGCATGGAAGCGGCTACAAACTTGTCGGGTTTGCTTAAGAAACAAATGAGAGGCCAAGTGCGTGACTGCGGAGGCAACACGCAATGGTCCTCCTGGCTCCCCGGTGAGGTTCGTAATGAGCTGTAACACTTTGTGACAGGAGGCTACAAACGCTTGGCTTACAGACGTGTTTTTCTTGGTAATAAATAATGGTTCTTTTTATGCAGCTTTCCAACACTGACGTTAGTTGACTTTTAGGTCAAGAGAGATGCATAGATCCCAGTCTTGTCAAACAGATAACTCCATTCCTAGAATAACCCCAGTACATCGAGTTTGCTGTGCTTGTATCTGCACGCAGTGGGATCTGGAGTGTCAGGATCTCTCAGATGGATGATATCCGGGTTAATGCAATTCTAAGGTCTGTGAATTGAGCACAGCAGTAGTACTCGGCAGGGATGTCCTATCACCAGTGAGCTAGGCCCACCGGGCAGAAGGTACCTAGGAAGCCTTTATGGCAGAAAGTGACATACTGCTAATACTTGAAACAGGAAGGTGCTGTACAGGAGCTCACCGAAGTAATCCAGAGAGTTGCAACTGAGGGCTATTTATGAGCTAGGACCTTTTCTGTTTGTTTTTGATTCTTGCAATGAGACCAAGAAAGAGACTTTGTTCTGGGAGGCGTGTTTTCAAAGTGACGTAGCCTCTGATAGGGTGTCCAGTCTCATGAAGGGATTTGAAAGGGGTGGGGGGAGGAGTTTTTTTTCTTTAATACAAAGTAATCTTTGTGTATTAAATGAATCTTTGATTTTTGCTGGCATAAGACATGATGGATAATATGTTGCACCACCTAGAAAGTTTGGGCAGTAAAAGGTGTCCATTTCCTTGGGGAAAGACTATAAAGCTAGAAAAGGTGTGATGCAGCTTGTCAGGGCAGCCAGATGAAGGATAGAGGTGTGCTGTGGGGGTCCACCAAGCTGCTGGTGGAATTTCCAGGCACCAATTCAAGGGAAAGTAGCTGCAGAAACACTGACTGCACAGCTTCTGGGGAAAAGATAATCTCACAATTATAGGAGGGGTTAGCATGATTCAAATTATGCACAGAAGGGCAGGAGACAGCTTTAAAAGGCAGCTGCATGTGTCAGATGCTGTGTATGAGTTGATAAAACTACCTCCTTTGGCTTGAACTATCTTTTTGTTACTGCTGACTACAGCAGGGCTTGTAGTATGCTTTAATCTCTCTGTCCCCAGGAAGGTCTGTGCGATGGGGGCTGCTAAGTGGCAGCTACAGCGAGTTCAACAAATGGTGCCTGCTCAGAGTTGTGGGAGGAAGCCTGGGACATGGCGAAAGCACGTCCGCCCCAGTGAATGGGCAGTGTCCATATGTGTGGCATTGCTATTGTGCTCACAGTGATTTACTCCCAGCACAGCAAACAAGGCAAGCCAGATGAAAAGGAGGATTTAGTGAGAAGCCAGGGAAAGTCTCCCAAGAATAAACGCTGTGTAACTAAGAGCCCAGCACTGAAAAAGGCCAGAGAACTGGCTACACTTCCAACATCAGAATTAGCACCTAAGTACAAGCTTCCTTGTGGATAAATGCACTTGCATTAATTCGAATGGATTTGAAGTAAAGGTTTTGCTATTATTATGGGAAGCATGTATTATGAACGTTTAAAACAACTGAAAGAATCTTCTTGCATTTGAAATAAAACTAGCCCTTCCATAGAAAGATACGCTATATATTTCCTTTGATGTCAAGTTAATGTATTTGAATTGCTCTGTGCAGTTCTCTCTACCACCTATAACAATTCCTTCCATTATCCCTTTTTGTGAAATGAAAATGTTCCTTTAAAGTGTTTCAAATGAGTAGTAATCTGATTTGCTTGCTTAGCTCATGATTCTTTTATGACTAGAGACATGCAAGTAGTCTAAGCTTCATATAATGGGGACATATTCACCTGTTACTGTTAACTTCCTGAAAAACTTAGTTCTTTGGTTTTTTGGCAGACTTCTATGTAATATATAACTTCGTACAGTCTTAAGCAGAAGAAAATATTAGGTAGAAGCAGAATTAGAAGATAAAATGAGATTACATCAGTTCATCCAGAACGATCTGCTCGAGTCCTCTTGCAGATGCGAGAGGCTCTGCAAAGTAACATTGTGTTTCGCCTCCCCTGAGTTCAGTTCCCTGATTGTCATCGTTCTCACTGACTGCCGTCAGTCACCGCTCCCTGTCTGTTGTTGCTCTCGTCGAAGGATGTACTTATCGTCTGCAGTTCTAGCCAGTCTTATGTGTAGTACAGCACGTACACGCCCACAGTCTCCGTTCAAATTTTGTGCCATCTGAAATAAATGGCCAAGATGCATTCCACCTTACAGCCAGCAAGTAGTTGATATTGATGACACTAGACAAGCAGAAAGTTGTCCAGATTTTCTTTATTTAATGTCTAATTTTTCAGAATAGAAGGACAGTTCTAGGATGCCTAAATATAAAACATGCATTATCATTCAGTTTGGAAATAACCTCCTATATACACCTTCTTTTGTGGAGTAGCATTTCCTTCCTAGGGCTTTTGCTTCTTTACCTAACAGAGCTGACTCTGTATCACTTAGGAATATTTCCACGTTCCTCTTCTGTTCTCAGATTATCAATTTGGATCTGTTAGGTCCATCTTGTTCTGGTTTACAGATTAAATGATAACCTGAGCAATTATTGAAAAGATCAGGACATTGCCTCCTAAAAGAAAAGAAAAATTGAACTACTTCTGACACAGGATAACCTAAAGCTTAACTTTTTTAGAAAAATTAACACTCGCGACTTTATGAAAGAAAGAAATGGAGGAAATTATGCCAGAGGCCTCCACTTTCATATTTATCAGAGAATATGAGGGGATGAAACAAGCGTCTCTGCATTCCATGTAAAAAGAATTCCTACTCATTAACACATATAAATGCTGATGGATAATTAAGTAATTTGGGAGACAGACCATGCATATGGGAAGCATTTTTGGTATTTTATGACCCCTTCCACTGACCTATGTAATTACTGTGCTGGTGGCTAACACAGCAACATAAAACCTCTGTGAATATCTCCATTATGAAGTCTATTTCAATTCTAAATGACCTTTCTTTGTATTTGTTACACTAGGATCAAAAGAAGATTGTTAAATTCTGTTATTCCCTTCAATGCTATTAAAGAGAAAAAAAATACGTAAACTTTATTAAGTAATCAATTTCTAAGCCACCTACAACGTAGTACAGAAAACAGACATAACATATTTGGCAAGAACAATTCACGTCAAACCCATCCGATTTCCTTCTTTGACAAGGAAAATGGCTGAATGGATAAAGAGAAGCAGGTAGATGTGACATTTTTATCGTAGTAACATTTGTATATGTGGCATTCTTATAAATAATATTTATAAATCATAGGAGCATATTAGAATACATGGATGGTGTCACCCTGAGCTGGAGCAAAACTTACTGAAAAAAATGAGTTTAGGGAATAGCTGTTAATGATCTGCTCTTGGATAAAGAGCGTGTATCAAGTGGAGGTCACCAGAACCTGTCCTGGGACCTAGGCAGTATGTTCACATAGGCTGCCAGCTTTTGAAAGAGAAATTATAAATGTGCAATTGATACCAAGCTGGGAGGGAATGCCAGCAGTCTGGAGGTTAGTCCCAATATCATTTTGAGAAACTGGAAGAGTAATCCAGAAATCAAACAACTGAGCTTCAGGAATAACAAATGAAAAGTCCTATACCTGCCAAAATGAAATCAAGTGCACCAGTACAAAATGAGAATAAGTCTCTGGGCAGCACTGCATAAAAGATGGGGCTTGCCTAACTTCCTAAACTCTTCTGTATACTATATATTGCGACTTATGCATTTTTGATGTAATAGCAATGATAAAGCATACAATTTGTTGTGACATGCCTTTTTCCTCTGAAATGAATCTAATTCATGCTTTCCAGTGAGGAATTTCTTGAAATTTACCTTTAAAGTATCTGAGCCAACGCATTAAATTGACAGGGATAAAAGAAGTAAAAAATAGAACAAATTTCTAATGGTGGAGAAAATGGAGAACCAAAACCTGAGACACACCTCCAGTGCAGGAAGAATAGGGTGTGCACCTTGAGACAAGAAGTAGCTATAAACTATTTGGTCAGCTAGGTTGGCTTTGGAACCTAATAACGTGACAGGGACGTTTCAAACCCTGATACAGGAACCTGTGTACTCAGAAAAAAGCTCAGGTTTAAGTCATACAAACTTCAGTTAGCAAACATTTACCAGAGATGTTGGTAGCAACATTTTGCATCAAATTTGCAGGAATATGAATCTGTGGGCAGAGAAGGTAATTAGGTACCCCAATTCAGGAAAGCATTTAATCACTTGCATGTACTTAAACGCTTTCCTGAATAGATGCAAACTGAGTTAGGGATTATAATTTAAGGTCGTTGTGGTGATTCCAGGCCTAACTGATAGCAAGTTGGTGTAGGAAGGTCTAGAAGTGGGATTTAGATGCTTAGAGCTGAACCTAAAAAAAGAAAGCATTTTCTTCTTTAGAAATGCAAAAGTATAAATAGGAGCAGCATGAAAAACTCATAGAGCAATCTCATGCTTGAATATGATCCTCTCTGGAAGAAGTTAAGACTTTGGCTGAAGTAAAATAGCGGCCGTATGAAGCCAGTTAAGGTGAATTCTCAGGAGAGAAGTCTGCAACCTTAAATGCTTTCTGCAGTATACTCAAATCCCCACCCATTTCTTTCCACTGCTACCTCACAGCATTAATTCTTGCCAAACCTAGATCCCGCTCACATGCTTACAAACTTTTTGTGGTACTTGGAAACAGAGAAAACGGCTCACTGGAATACTAACTTAAATACATGCTGACTTAAGTAACACTACAAGTGATACACTTGCCAATTGACTGAAAAACCTGTGGGTTATAGCAGCTGTCCCTCCATCTCTAGGCTTTGGCCAGCTCATCATCTTTCCCTCAACATGTACTTCCTAGCACCTCACCCAAATTATGCCCATGGGTTTTGGACTTCCGCACAACAGGAGAAGATGATTGTTTACGAGCAGAAGGAATTTCTGCCATCTGTAGCAGAAGTGTAGGCGATTAAAGTGAGTGGGACAAGCCATGATGCCGATGGGTGCATAGGGTAGAAATAGTCCTGCTGGTGTTAAGCTCTTTCATCACAGCAACATGGAACTCCACACTGCTTAACTTGACTATTTTCTGCCAGTCTGGGCATCTCTGTGCCACACTGTGGGATATGTGGAATTATGGTATTCCTGTGGAATATGATCACAGGTGTGCAAGTCACAATCATCACTAAGCAGTTCTGCTCTGAAACTGTTCAAGCCAAGAGATGTATTATGTGGACAGGGAGATGGAAGTGCTTTACGGCTAACACAGAATCAAAACCCGTTAAAGGGTCTTGCATGTGGAAGCTGGCCTGGTCCTGTGCTAGATGTGCCGTGGGGCTAAGAAAGGGGTGTAGTTTCCAAATGGTCAGTCTAGCACCATTCCTGAGATTTACGCTCACTTTAAATTAGCATGGAATTTAAAAATAAATATTACAGATGAAGATTATCTTACAAAGAACATACAGTTTACATTTTTAAACTCACACTATTTGTTTTGATGTAACCCATAAAAGTTCCTGCTCTGCAAGGCCCAGCTGACATTTATTGTCTTTAACTAGTTCATCTCTACCTGCTTAAAGGTGATTTTTTTTTTTTTATGCTTCATCCTACTTTGTAAAAGCAGTTCTACAGGACAAGAACTTAAGTCTTTGGTGCTCGTGCCAGGGAGAACTTGATAGATTAGACAAACAGCATGATCTGTCTCAGCACTAGGAGTTGTATCGTTCATCCGGATATCCCTGTAAATGACAATCATCTTGGACACCATGTGCCCTCACAAGCCTTTAAAATCCTATAGATGTTTCAATAAATGCTTTTATCTTCTGCAACCACACAGGTATCAATGTACACAATGCTTACAGAAAGACACCGGATAAAATGATTATTTTTAGAATTTCCTCCCTTCATAAAGAGTACAATGGCTATGATGCTACAAATAACTCCCTATGAATTCTTCTTATAAGCAAACAGAGGAAGTATAAGTTTAGGAAGAGACTAGGAGTTCAGAATAGACAATATATTAAAGTACTAGTTTTAGTACAGTTAGGAAAAAAATATTCAATATTAGCTTTACTTTGGGTCAGTAAAAATGTAAACAACATTTCATTCCATAGGTCAGTTTGAAACTTGGGCAGACTTGCCTGGCACTTAGTAACCATCGATGAGTTCAAGTTTTGTCTGAGATAAAAAGCAACAAAAGCAGAGAGCTATTAAATTTGTGACCAACTTTCTGAGTTTTGGAAACATATTTATTTACACTATTACAAAAGTGGGGTTTAGGTGGATGATGCATTTTTTGCTTGAGACTCCCACTATGTTATTGTGTGGTTTTAGGAAAGTGTTTTAACTTTTCTCTTCTGGAGTATGACATATTCTGTCAGTGAAAAAGCGTTAAAGTCACAGCAGAGTTTAAAACTGCAGGCCAGAAGTTGGCCTTGTGTATTTTTGTCCAATTCATACCACAAGTTGGACAGCTTTCATAAGAAATGGAGTATCAGCCATCTGATTACAGCTGGCTTTGTACGTGTGACTTAACTAGAAGGAAATGTCTGAATTGATGTTAGTTAAGGTGAAAAAATAAGTGTGTTGGAAACAGATTCTGAAGGACTGTCAGCATTTTCTTTTGAGGCTTTCTTGAAGTATTACTACATTGAGTCCTACTGCTGTGTGTTTAAGGAGTAACTTCAGCTCTCTGTAGATCAGCATCCTTATTTTGGCCTACTGAATGCGCCTGGTTCCGTTATGGATCCCTACAAGGAAATTGATGAGTGGCTCCTAATTTCCCTCTGGCTATGTTTTAGAAGATGTATTTGGAGACACGTAATAAGCTACAACCAGAGATTTTCAAGCTAACTTGTGTTCCAGTACTGTGATTTTATAAGCATTTTTTGATGGACTTAAACTTACCTATAGTGCTGCAGTTCCGATTCTAGCTGCTGAATGTATATTTGCAGATGTGGCACTTCGTTAGCTTTCACTTCTAACTCCTTCACTTTGCCAAGACTGTTAAGGACGGCATGTCTCGCCTCTTCAACCTTCTTCCTCATTTCTGCTTGTTCCCTCTTCAGGTTACGGTTGCAGTCTTCCAGATTGACCAGAGCTTCCTGAGAGCTCTTCAGCTCTCTTTCCAACTCTTGATTAAACCTAATTGCTTCTTCAATTTGCCCATCCCTGGAGCTCCGGATGAGTTCCACTTCCTTCAGGACACTTTGAAGGCACTTGGTCTGGGAGTGGTTCTGCGTTAATTGTCTGTTACTCCCTATAAAACAGGTCCCCTCTTCCTTATGGTTAGCGTGGCTTTTCCGCAGTCCTACCTATAATAAACAGGAGCAGAAACCAGGGAGACATTTATGTGTTTTAAAGCAACTGACATTTTAATCAAGACTGAAAATGGCTGGGTTGTGTTTTGTTGGGTTTTTTTTTTAATGACATATAGTTGATCAGAAACTAATAAGCTACTTACCTTTGTGAAATACAGAGACAAGGAAACTATCTCTGGAAAGTAGTTTTTAAATACGTATCTATAAATTTAATTTTAAAGCTACTCATAAAAGTGGAAAATTAGGTTATTGCACAAGTTTCTGTATAGCTTTAATGTCATTACTTTAGTCTGCCCTCAAAAGACAAGTAGTATTCTGAAAAAAATATTTCCAGTTATGTTTTTTAAGTCATGTTAGTAGAAGGGAACAGAGAGCAGCTGGTGGTGTTCTGGACCTCTAATCTTTGTCCTTCTCCTGATTCCTTCTGGGGCCTTTGACTGGTGACTTTGTGTTTGCTTCTGACTTCCTTTCACTTTTCAAATGAAAATAGTAAAAGTGGCTTTCACCTGCGATGCCGGGCGTTGCAAAGTTGGACAGCCAGCTAATGCCAAACGGCAGTGCCACGCATGGAGCAGAGTTCTGTGGGCATTGTGTTAGTGCTCAACCCAACCTGATCAGACCCGCCAGAACAACCGGTGAGCTCAGCCCTGCGCTGCTTTGCCTGTTCTGTGCTATTTCATGCCAGAGTAATTTAACTGCTGTAAAGTAAGTGTGTGTTTCGCTTGAGCCAATACAGCAGAAACGGAAACCAGCCCCAGAATTAATGGGGGGTCTGCACAGGAGCCAGAGACTGACTATTCATCAGCTCCTTTGCAGCGCTGGCTCCAACTCTGAACTCGCGCGGCCACGCTCTGAGGAAAACACACTTCCAAAGTTTCTGAGGAAAACACACTTCCAATGTTTCTGAGGTAAAGCTCTCCAGCACTTATGACTGAGTCATTACATGTGCTTGCGCAGGTGACCTTACTTTAGAAAAAAGCTGCAACAGTGCATAACTGGTATATAACGGAATGCCTGCATGTGCAATACAAAAAGCAACATTATACACTTAGGTTTGTTAAACTGACGTCTTCTGCAATTTTAGCAAGATGGTTTTCAGTGCATCCCTTCAATATGCATAATGTCACACTGCTGAACATACAACATTTCTCCTTAAAGACTCAAACTTTGCTAAAAAGTTGATGCTGAAGATGAAACAGCAGCCTCGGTCTATGCCATAACTCCTTTTACAAATCGGCCTGGGGCCGGGTTGGTTATTAACACTGGATTTTCCGAGAGCAGCATCTTTCCTGAGCAGCACCTTACCCGAGGGTAACTGGAGCAGCGGGGAGGCTCTGAAGACCCGCGCACTCACCTGCAGGGCCAGGCACCGGGCGTCGCTGCTCTGCAGGGCGGCCCGCATGTCCTCCACCAGCTCCCGCAGGCTGCCGTTCTCCTCCTCCAGCTTGGCGATGCGGTCCTCGGCCTGCTCCAGCGCCACGATCTCCTCGTAGCACTCCCGCGAGCAGGCTCCCGCCGCCCGCCGCTCCGCCGCCTGCCCCCCGCCGCCGGGCCGCCCCGTCGCGCCGCCTCCGGCTCCGGCCGGCTCCCGGCGGCGGCGGCGGCGGGGGCTGCGCAGGCGGATCTGGGTCTCGATGTGCTCGCTCTCCCGGCCCAGCGGCAGGCGCGGCACGGCGCTGCCCGCCTTGGTGCTGAAGTAGCCGCAGAGGCGGGCGTGGAACTGGCGGAAGGTGAGCTCGGCGGAGAGGCCCTCCCACAGCCCCGCGCACTCCTCGGGGTCGGCCGCCGCCTCCGCCGCCTCCTCCAGCCCCAGCACCTGGCACAGCGTCCGGAAGTCCTCGCCGGGGATCCTGCCCGCCCCGGCGCAGTCCAGGTGGTGGAAGATCTCCTGCAGGTACTGGTCCAGGCCGGTGGCCAGGACGACGATCTCGTTCTCCACGCCGCGGTCCAGCCCGTAGTGGTAGGCCAGGGCGCTCACCAGCCACTGCGTCCGCCGGGCCGGCCGCCCGTACGGGTCCCAGCCCTCAGGCGGCTCCATCGCGCCCGCCTGCCCCGCCGCGCGCACCGACCATCCTGCCCCCGGGGCGGCCGCCCCGCCGGCTGCGCCCCCGCCCCGCCTCGCAGCCCGCCCCGCTCGGCGGCCGCGGGCGGGGCGGGGCGGAACCGGGCGGCGTCCCGGGGACGGAGAGGGGCGCCGGGGGTTGCTGCCGCCGCCGCCGCCCGCCCCCGGTGGCGGGGTCTCTTTTTTCCCACCGGCCGCTTTCCCCTCAACGGGGGCCGCTTTTGGCGGTGGCCCCCGGCCCTGCGGGGTTCACCGGGCAAAGCAGGCGGGAGCCACCCCGCTCGTTTGTCTGTCAGGAAAAGCCAAGCCTGAGCTCAAAGCGTGTTTCTGACTTCTTAACTGATTTCTTTCTGGTTCCTTTCTAGCAAGAGCGAAACAAAAACGCTGCAGAATGCAGTTTGACAAGTAACACTTGTGAACGAGTGAGCGGTCCCATTAAAGCCATTAAACTAGTGCCCGTAAAAGTTGGTCCTCACTCTGTTTGCTCAGCTTTTTTTCACCTCTGGAGATGCGGTGTCTTTATGGTATCGGTATGTGTTTGTTAAGTTGTTGTTTGTGATAGAGGTGAATAAAAGTTAAACTTGTCCCAATGACAGCTTTCCAAAGCAATGATTTTTGTCACTTTTTGGCTATGGATTAGGACCTCTTCGAAAATTAGGTGTGATTCGAAAGCAATACCCAGCCTTAACCAGTTCTGCTCGAGTGCTTGAAAACCGTTCCTGTGAACACTGGCTACCTTTCCTGCATTAGCAGCCCACAGATTTCAGAGGCGGGCTGTGCACAGCATCCCACCAATATTTGTTGAATGAAGCTACAGTTAGGGAGCAGCACGAGCAGGGCTGCTCCACCGGCAGGGACATGCTGTGAGCCAGCGGTGACCGTGGCACTAGCCGTGCCCAAGGTCTGAACAGGGTGGCAAAGTTGGGGTGGTGATAACAGGCTCCATTAACAGCCCCAGACAAGGCAAGGTGGTAAATGAACCAGGTCTGGGGTCCATCCAAGAAGTCTCGTCAAGAGCAGCAGCAGATTGGGCCAGAGACAGGGCTGGTGGAAAGGCTACAGTGCGGGTCCAAGGTCCATCCAGTAGACTGGGCCAGGACCAGAGATAGGTACACCTCTACAGCGTTGCTCAGGGAAGGACAGGGGGCTCAGCGCTGGGTGCAGATGGCACTCTTGGGCAGGGGGTGTGGGTGGTGGTCTCACCTGAGGTTGTTCAGGGCAGGTAAGGTCTGCTGGTGTGCTGGTCTGTGGGGCCTGGACGCTGCTTATAGTTCCCACAGTTGAACGGGAATGTCGACTGACTTCTGCATGCTGTGCACCATCAAGAAAATCATCCTTTAGAAGGCTGTTGGCCTTCCTCTTTACTAAAAAACAGATCTCTGATTCTTTCTATGGTAGGCTGGCAACATACAAGGCTGTTTTTCTGAAGATCTCCTTTTGGCTTTTATGTTAAAAGATCCAGGTTCCCCCAGGGTACTCAATGCTCCACAGGATCAGCCCCTTCCTCAGGGGCTGAGTTTTATCCACCAATGATCTTCTGTTTATTTGTTATCCAAAATAGTAGCACGTTTTGTAATTGTGCAGTCATTAGGCATCTTCTGTCCAGCTCATGGATTTACTTCTGTTTAGTTTGGTGTAGGCTTTGTTGGTTTTTTGTTTGTTTGTGGTTTTTTGAGGTATTCTTGTACCTTTAAAGAATGTTTCTCCCATTTTCCTCTTGTTTGAAGCGATATGTGATATATAACATTTTTGATTGACTTGAGGAGCGACTGGATGAACTGATTCTTTTTTTCCATGTTTAACATATGCATATATATTCCTTATTCACTCTCATAGCCATATATACCTACAAAACTTCAGCTTTTCTTAGTCTGATTATGTTATTAACGCAAGAAATTGACTTAGGGTCAAAATGTCCCTGTAATGCAGCACCAGAGAGATACAGGAAAGATAAAAACATAAACGTTCAATGGTTTTAGCAGATACTATGTAAATCCACATCTGTTACCCCCACACACCAAACCCACTGACCCCAAACACCAACTAAAACCATCAAGGCCCTGGAGTTAGACAATGCAGCAATCTAAACTTGTTTTGGTCTAGCTGCTTTCAATTGTAAAAATATTTATCAAGTGGAAATAATTGATTTAAAGGCTGCCAGAATCTTTACCAGACTATAAATATGTCAGTGTAAATTTTACTTTAGCACTTGCGGTTTCCAGTTGGGTTTCTTGGTGGTGTCTCTGGGTGGAAGAGAGGAATTGCTAACCTCATTGGGAAGCATTTGGGCCTCTGTTGAATTCCTCGGTGCCCATCTGTTTGGCTTCTGGTTTGCGACAGTGAAGGACGTAAATGGCATGGCAAATCTTGGGCTTTCTGTGTTGTTACTGTAACAGGGAAATGAGGATGTCAGAATGCTGTCTGTTCACGTTCACCAGTGTCATCTCTGAAAGAACGCAGATACTTGACACTAGGAAAAACTCCAAACCTTTGACCATTGTATTGTCTGTGATTTTTCAGAAGCTCTGACTGCTGGGCAGTTCGGTTTTGCATCATGTTTTCTTAAAAAAATACCACCTGACCCCATACTTTTAAACACTAGACAACTGTGAAAATAGGTGGACCAGAAAAATCTTAAATGTCACTGTAACCTCCCTGTGACAGGGGGGTTGGGTTTGGTAGAACTAAACTTTCCTTTTGCAGCCTGCTTTCCTTCAAAACTAAACCATGAATTGCTCCGCACTTAACCTTTTTCCCAGTGCAGTGCTTCTGATACCAGAGGAACAGAAAAGCCTGTCACAGTGTAATTAAAATGGCTCTTATATTTGCTCCTGACTATAGCAAGACTAAGATTTTACTCCAGACCCAGACAAGGTTTGCCTATTTCTTGACTTATTCTCTAGATAGCAACGTTTTATTATTCAGTGTTCAGACTTTTTCTTTACTAAGTTGTTCCCAGATCTGGTAGTACGCTCCAGTCCCATTTGTGTGGCAGGTTGTCATTCAGTACACAGAGCCAGCCAGAACTGCGGGGCTGTGGAAAATGCTCGTCTTGCTGAAAGATCACTTCATTACAGTAAAAAAAAAACCCCATATATTTTATTCCTTCCAGACTTTCTACTCCAAGGAGAAAAGTGAAAATGTAGTGCTAAGTACCTAAAATGTGTTTTCCAAACCCTTTCCACCAAAGTCATACTCTGATGTTACTGATACTTTTAAAATTGTTGTTTCTGAAGCGGTTGCATTCATAATGAACTTCAGAGATGAGTTAAAATAATATTAGTGGTGCAGCATTCTTCTTGGCACGTTCTGGAGTTTACTTGCAACTCCAAAAATGTTGGGTGTTGTCTTTTTGTTTGTTAGGAGCAGCGTATTGGGACAGCTCTGGGTATACAGTGAGACAAAGAAGGAAAAATGTAATTGAACGTCCCGATCCGTCGTGTAGTTCTGCTCCTGCCTGCAGCACGTTTTCATTTACTGCTTACACAGACAGGTTTTCAGATGTAGACATGCAGTGAGTGTGTAGGTAATTCTGATAAACTGTGCAAAAGGCTGTAAAGATGTTCTGTATGTTTAGCAACATGGAGAGCACGTTGGGTGGATACAGGGAAGGGTTTCAGTAACTACCAAAGGGCTCCTTAGTAATCTTCTGAATGGAAGGAAAACGTCTGTGTTACAAATGGAAAAGAACTGGTGTCTGGAGCCCCTCTTGCTGTGGAGCTGTTGGGAAGCCACTGGGGTTAGCAAAAGACCATACCTAACTGCAACTTGGGTTTTATCCTGAGTGATACTACCAGTTACATTGTGGTCTTTCTCTTGGTGTAAACTACTTAAAGGGAAGAAATGAGGTGCTATGTAGTCTGCAGAGGAAACAGCTGTGGCTCTCTGAATAACCAGGTGTTGTGTTTGACGTTTCATAGCTATTCAGCATCTGGAACAGTTTGAAGGATCTTTTACAGTAATTAGAAAAGAGAAATCTGATGCTCTCAATTTTTATTTAGTGGTGCTCATGGGGTATCTGTTTCTTTTTTATGAACAAATTTTGGAGTAAATGGAGGGGGAAAACTGGAAATTCACAATAGTGCAAGCGAGACCAGAACTTGGCTTGTAGTGCTTCAGTCAATATTACTCCTGGCTTTCTGTTTCTCTAGCTGATCAGTTTCCCAGCAGTTCCTGTGCAGGCTGTAGGGAGCAGACGTCATCTCAGCCTCTGCTGCAAGGTTTTGACTCCTGTTAAGAGTGTGTATCTAAATTATTTCAGAAAAGTATTTTCTTTCTAAAACATTGATGCCATTGTAGTTTCTGCTGTAAATTAGACAGTAGATTCTCAGGATAAACATGTGTTATTTATATTTAACCTTTTTGGAGCACTTTTTCTCCTGGATATTTCTAAATACCAGAAATTACTAAGTCTGTGTGTACAGGTGAGGGAATAGAGGTACAGTGACTGTAAGGAGCAGATGCAAGGAGGGTGATGGAAGCTTCAGCTTTGGTGTTGAGACCCATTTTGTGTCTGTCTGGCAATTCCCATGACATCTAGAACCTGAAGTCCCTGGAAAATCAAAATCAGTTTCTTTATGGGTAAGTTGGACATCTTAGCGTACAGTCTCCCAAAATTGCACGATGGACAGGGCGCTGCATAGAGTTAGATGACACAAACAACGTGGGTGTCCCCTATTCCTTGTTGTTCTGAGGGGTTTTGTGCACTTTGCTGAGGATTCACAGCCCAGAGCCTTTGCCTGAGAGAAGTCGTGAATATGAGTTTCTGGCCTGATGGTTTGGGCTCTGCCAGCAAGTGGGGAGTGCGCTTGCTGAGGCTCTTCATGCACTCTCCATAAACCATGGTAGATCTTTTGCTATTGAGCTCAGCAAATCTTGAACTCCTTTCACAGTGGTACAGCTTCAGCAGAAATAGTGGAAAATGTCCCTGTGCTCTGCCTAGCATACAGCCTTGATGGTTAGCTACGTCTCACTCTTGGTGGTGAGAAGACGCAGGTGCAGCAAGGCTCAGGGAAGGGAAGAAGTAGGCACGTATCTCCTGCCTGCAGGGTAAGCGTGCAGGCTGTGGAACTGGTGGTCCTGAGGAAGGTATGGCACACTGTCCACAGCCTTTTATTTCCTCACAGCTGTGTTTAAAACGGAAGCGTTGCAGTTTGGATGTAGCCCAGTCTGGGAGGTACCCAGCAGGTGTATGTATCTACAGCACTTTTGAGCTGAGGGCTGAAGTGGAAGACTGGCATCTAGGACTGGCACCTAGCGTAGGTGTGAAAGGAGCACCAAACCGTTGAATCCTTTCAAGATTTGGATCCTTCTGGGCTTTATGTGGTTTTCAGTTTTGTATGAAAAATTCAGGTGCTGTCATGGGCTTTGTCTGATTTACCAAACCCCATCCATGAAGGCAACATCAGACCCGGGAATGGTGTACCCAGGAATCTGTGTGTTCCTTTGTTCATAGAATACCCGCTGAATATCTATCAGGAAAGTGTTTCATGACAATCATGTTTTATTCCATTGGCATCTTAATTTCCACTCAACTGCTTTTTCTCAGACAATTGAGATGTCAGCCTGAGTTCCTAATGACGGGTTGTGAGACATAATCATGTGGGAAAACAAAGAGAACCAAAATCTATGAAATTAATTGCCCCACCCTTTTTCACCCTCCTTGTGTGAGATATTGTCAAACTAAGTGGACTAAAGTGGGCTTAAATACCTAGCTGTTCATATGAAAATTAGGATGTGTGGTTTGTGCAAAAAGACAAAATATTTAATTATTATTTGGTATATAATTGTTGAACTAATCCTGTAATGGGTTTGCTGCCTAAGGAAGAGGAAACTCGATGTGTATATGGAATATATATGGAATGTTAGTTATAGTTTAGGCAATCTAAGTCTCTGAAAAGGGAGTTAGTGAAGAATAACTAATGTGCCTGAATTCACACTACAGTTTTCTGCTCAGTGTTTCAGTGTTTAGATAATCCTGTGTTACTGTCTCTGAAAAACATATCTCTATATGTTTCTGTCTGGTTTATTCTTATTTCTGCTGAGTCATTTGGATGGCTGTGCTCTTCAAATTACTGAGAAGTGAACAGGCTTAGAAATTTTCTTGATTTGTTAGCTACATGCATAATTAATTATGTAGTACCAATTGTAGACAATCCTTGTCTCATTTCTTTGCCCACTCTACCATAAATACCATCCGTGTTCAAGGCACCCAAGACAAATCTATCCAGTGGAAAAAAAATATTGGAAATGTTTGAAAGGGAATGTGATTGCATTTGGGGGGGGGGTAATTCTAGGTTTATGTGGTAGTGCTTATTAAATTTTCAGATTCATACAAGTAGAGATGTAACTTGGACAGGTGATGCTCAGGCCACAGGCAGACGGCCACGCAGCTCTCTCTGCTGGTTGCCATCCCTGCTGCCCAGCAGTGGGGCTGGTGGTGCCAAGTGGCTGCCGTTGTCCATTGCGGGTGGCGCAGCAGCCTCGTGCCCTGCTCCTTGCTGTGTCTGGCGGGGGTAGCATGGAGCTGGGCCGGGTATGCAAGGCCTAGAGGAAATTATAGAATCATAGAATGGTTTAGGTTGGAAGGGACCTTAAAGATCATCCAGTTGCAACCCCCCTGCCATGGGCAGGGACACCTCCCACTAGACCAGGTTGCTCAAAGCCCCATCCAGCCTGGCCTTGAACACCTCCAGGGATGGGGCCTCCCCAGCTTCTCTGGGCAACCTAGGCCAGTGCCTCACCACCCTCACAGTCAAGAATTTCTTCCTAATATCTAATCTAAATCTCCCCTCTTTCAGTTTAAAACTGTTACCCCTCGTCCTATCACTCCACTCCCTGATCAAGAGCCCCTCTCCACCTTTTCTGTAGGCCCTGGACTAAACCACACCTTTAGTTTGAGTGGGTGGCTCCCCCTATTCGGTACAATACACGGGCTATTCACAAATGATGGAAATGGAGAAAAACGTTTTAAAATGAAAGTAAGGCGTGAGCGTGTCGGCAAGGAAAGCCTACACTGTTTGAAGCATGTGAAGCGTCAGTGCCGAGAGGTGCAGCTGCGGTGGTGAGATGTTTTCACTTAAGTTTCTAGGACAAACTACCGAAGTGGGAGGCCGCTTTCGGAACATCCGTGTCCACTAGGGTTTATCCCGCCTTAGCTCAGTTTTATACAAAAAACAGCTCCCCGGGGTGAGAAGCCCCCTGTAAGGAGCGGAGCGGCGGCCGCCTCGCTGCTGCAGCCGCCACCCGCCGGGGCGCCGAGCTGCTCCGGTGCAGCGCCCGTCCGTCCCCGGCAGGCGGCGGCGGCGGCGGGGGTCGGGCCGGGGCAGCCGGGCTGCTGCCGGCGGCGCAGGGGAGGCGGCTCCTGGCGACGGAGCGGGGTGTTAAGGCGGCTTTGGTGGCTCGAGGAGCGGCCGGTCTCCGGTAGCCGGGTCGGTAGCCGAGCCCCGGGCGGCCGTTGGCGGCCCCTCGGCAGGAGCCGTCGCGCAGCGGCCGCCCGCCGGCTGTGGGGCTGGGTTCCCCCAGCCATCAGCTGCAGCCGTTCCTCTGCTTCCTGAAAACAAACTCCTTTCAAAACTCAACTTGCCTCTGCGGTTAGGTAAGAAACCGGCAGTTTACAGCCTCAGGTGACATCCCGCCCCTTTCAGTTTTTTGAGCGCTGTGTTGCTGTTTGCTGAACGCGTTGATGCACCGTTACCCTGGCTTGTCGCTTGGAGGCGTCTGTGTGGATCGTCCCTGTGTCCGAAAATTAACCCCTTGGGTGTATGTGATACATACTTTGAAAGCATTTTTGGAATGGGAATTTTTGCATCTCCTCACGCTAGCCTTCCTCGCTCCTGCTTTGTTTCTAGAAGGATTTTTATTTCAGCACTAAAAAAAGCTGTTTGTTCTGTAGCCTTTGAGTCTGTCGTCTGACTGTTCATCAAGATGGCAAAGCAAAAACATAAGAATTCAAAGGCAGTGGAAGAAGAGGAGGTGGAGAAAGATGATAAAGAAGAGATCACAGACTTGAATGCAATCTCCTCTAAAAGCACTTTTGAAGCTGAAAACCTAGAGGTGGTTAGGGGTGGTGGACTTCTGACCCCAGAGGGTGAAAGCAGCAGGCTCCTCCTATCTGAAAAAAGTTCAGTGGAATTGGATGGCTCCCATACTGTGAGCTGCACATTTACAGTCTCGCTAGCTGTCCCTGCCCTGCCTACAGGTAAGTACCTGACACAGGTTTTCCCTAAGAACCCTTCTTTTATTCATAAATTTGTGTGGCAGAGTCCCGAATGGTTTAAAGAGATAATGTTAGAAAAAATGTTAGTCAATTTGAATTTTCCTGGGTAGACTGCTCAAGAAAGTGGCAGTGGGACATAGGTGCCTTTTATCGTTGGGATTGTCACGAGTGACTGAAAACCTTTCCTGACTGCTGACTCCTCGGTAGTCACAGTTATTCAAGTTGATGATCTTAACTGGGGCTTATTAATCAGTCCCTGCCTAATAATGAAGATAAAGGTGGGGTTTGGTGTATATATTCAACTTGGCTAATTATGATTTTGGGCAGTTTAAAGGTGGTATTGTAATTTTAGGAGAAGGTAGCAGCTGCTCAACAGATGAGGTTCTCCTGTGGTACAGAGGTGGAACTCTGCTTTATGAAAGTTATCTGAGTAACAGGAGATACATGCCTTGGGAATTGCAATCATGGGACGTCACGCTGCAGGAAGAGAGGAAGAAGCGGGGGGGGGGAGTTCCAGGAACTTTATGGACCATTACGGTAGTTAAACCTGGATAAGAACTGCAGGGTTGGGTACTGGGACAAGAATTTCATGTTCAGCAGTCATCCATGTTCAGTCAGTCGTTTTTCTGTTGTCACACTGGAACGCCTGTTACCATTTGGTCATTGCGGAGAGCATGAATTCCCCCTGAAAGTAGCATCTTTGGTAACATTTAACGCTTCCAAATAATTCTAATATTCTCTCTAGGACAAAAGCGGAAGAAATCCAATCCCCCTGATACACGAGGAAAGAGAGTTCAAGTCGATGAATTGGGAGCTATTCCAAGAATGCAACGTTGCTACCACATTGAGTACTTCCTTCTACCGGATGACCTTGTACCCAGAAAACTGGATTTGGTGTTGTTTGGGGTGGTTGCAAAGCTATTTACAGAATCTAATTCCAAGGTAAAAGATGTAATAAAAGTAATCCAAAATACCGTATATAGAGGGTGGGAGAATATTTTCAAATATGGAGTGATGTAGTTGCATATTGTTTTAACAGCTGCTTAGGCCTTATCTGCACACACAGAGATAAAACAAATATCAAAGGTAGAACTTGACTCTGCTAGTCCAGATCAGCAGGAACTTCCTACGTTTGTAGTAAGAGCCTGGTGGATTTTGGAGTATTTTACTTCTATTTTCCTCTAGATTATCAATTTAGTCGGGATTATAGCTTTTATCTTTCAAGAACCAAGATAATATTGTAATAATTTGAAGGCAATTATCCATTTTATTAACAATGAAGAAAAAAAATGAAATTTATGCCTCTGATCTTGAGGAGAAAAAGATTTTTAAGGTACTTGAAGAATTTTGCAAATTTTGTTTTGTTTAGACATGTGTCTAACTGAATCCTGCATGTTCAAATCCAGGAACCTAAAAAGTGGGTATATTGTTTTGAATACACCTTGGTTTGTTAAGAAATTATTTCTAAAAAGTTGATGCTGAAATAATTTTTTTTTTCTTTTGAGAGAGAGAGAGACACTTGGTTTTAAAGCAACCTGTATACTCTCAGGTTTTGTCTTTGCACAACAATCTTTCTGATGGCCCTCTTTGCTTAGCACTTCTACTGAATATCAGCTTGATGTTTTTGTTAAACAAACTACACTTGCGAAGTTGCCGATTGAAATGTGTTATATTGGCAAGTCTGATGAGTGCTTTGTTCTTACAGTTTACCAGCATGTACATGTGAAGTTCAGTGCTGGTGCTTTAATTTTGTAAATACCAATTCAGCATTTTAAAGCGTATATATTTTCTTTTACAGTATTCTGTTAAGCCTTTGGTCCCCGATCTCATGCTGAGCAACAGCTTAATTGCTGTTTGTTCTTACCTCAGATCTTTGTATCAGACCTTGACTTGATAAGAATACTTTGTCTGGATCCAGCAAAATATGCTGCTCTGACACAGCAAGGTGGGGAGTCATGTAAGACCCAGCACATGCTGGAGAAATAAAAAATGTACAGTTTGAGAACAGTGGTGATAGTGGTCAGTGTGTCAATACAAGTTCTTCAGTACTGGTTAGCTCCTGTAAAGATTTTCATCTTTTGTTTTAATAGACTATTACACCGTGGTTTGAAAATGACAAGATGTGGATATCATGGAACCATAGTGTTGATATCAGTGTCACTAATGAATATCTAATAAGACTAAGAGATCACAAAATAACTTTAAAAATCTGGGATTCCAAGGGCAAAGTTTCCTCAAAAGCGAAGCTTAGTAAACCAAGTATTATTTCTTCACCAGAAGGGGATGAAGAGGCTGTTGGTAAGTCTAATGCAAACAAGCACATTATAAAAACTACCTTGTAATTGTGACTGCACCTCTTGACAAGTTATTGTTGAGATTATTTGACATTCATATGTCATTCCCGCTAAAATAATTCCTACTTGTTGGTGTTTTAATGAATGCATGAGCCAGTTTCTAAAAATTTTGATGGCAGGAAAATATAATTAGGCCTATAATCTGAACCTTTGCAAACTAGCGTGTTATTTGAGGCTGTTAGGTAGTATGGTAGTAATTAATGTATTCATTTTTCAAAGATCAATTTTTCTTTTTGTTGTCCTGAGAAGAAGCAAAACTTGTACAGCCATATTGTTATGCTGTGCATCTTTCTGTTTCATCTTCTCCCCCTTGTCTCCCACAACCCCATAACTTGAATCTATCCCTGAATTTTGGCCACACTAGCTTGAAGGTCAGTGGTTTCAAAGGCAGTTATTTTATAATTTATAGTTAATTTTTACTAGTTAATTTAATTAGAGGAGAGACCCCTTGTTTGGGCTCTTATGGACATGTATGAAATGAGATCTCAGTCCTTAATAAATACCAGAGAACTAAGCATGACATGAAACCTATAGGAAATGGGGTATCCTTTGTTGTGATGGCCTGAAACTACTGTTAAAATTAATTTTGCTATTAAAATATGCATAATTTCTTAGAAAATACTGTAATTGTTGTCTCTTTCCCATGTGTATCAGAGGATAGAGATTTGGTGAGGTTATAAGATTTCAAATGCTATTTAATACAGGGTTGGGTTTCTTTTGGTTGAACTGATACTAATAAATCAAATGTTTGCTCAGATACGGTGAGGTTTATCAGCAAATAGACTTTGCAGTTGGTGGAAATTTCTGACAGCGTTTGGTTTTGCTCTTTAAGATAGGCTGAGCACCTGAGTAGCTGTCGTTGAGGAATGGAGACTTGTTTGTAGTTCAGTATTTTCTAAAGAGCAGCCTTTTATCCATAGGAGGAAGGCAAGACAAAGGGTTGAAAGCCTTCCCTCCTGAAGTTGCATGCTTTCAGAGGAGTCTGTATGGCGAAGGGCTGCTTGCCTTCTCTGCAGGCTCAGTATTCTGGGTGTTCCCACAAGCCTCAGCTGCCCCGATATTTTCTTCTGAATATGTGTTGTTGTGCAGTACACAGGGAGTACATTTATGCTAGATTCTTCTGTGGGCTTTGAGGTAAATCTCAGTAATTCTGGTGATTTTCATCTCCAGAGGAACAGAATTGAAGTCTAAGAGTGGCTTCCTATAGATAGTAGGAAAAGGGGAAGAGGTGCCATGGGAAAACCATTGCTCAAAATTTGAATGGTCCAACCAGATTAAACAATGAAGTCTAAACAAGAGAATTTATTTTATTTTATTTTATTTTCCTGATAGGTGGGGTAAAACATGCAGTGCTATTGCAAAGAAAATTCTTTGAAGAGAGTCAGCCAGCACCCAGCTGTACGAAAATCAAAGTGGCAAAGGAATCCAAGGCACAGGAGGAGTCTTCAGCCCCTCCTGTTGCAGGTATAACAATATGGAAACTGGAACTGGCTTGTGGGTGAAAGGGGAGGGGGAGTGCAGTGGCACCTTGAGTAATGGGCAAGCAGGAACAGGACTGAGGAATCTACTGAGAGAATGAGGTGTTGCAGGAAGACTGAGCGGTATTATAGTTAGAATGAGTGTTCAGTAGCTTTGGAATAGAATTGGGACAGAAAAGAGAATTAACTGACTCACAGAAAGTTTTTAAGGGACGCTGGAAAAAAGTGTTGGGGTTTGCTGCTGCTTCATGTTCTAAGTGATTGCATTAACGTCTAGAGCCATGACTAGAACATAAGTTCCCAGATTCTTGCTGTTTCTCTGCTGTTGGCAAATATCTGGAATCCAGTAGCAGAACGTCACATTTCCTTTGAATTGCGAGTTCCTGGAGAAGTATGCACGTTTGTTCCTGACACCAGCGGGATCCCAGTTGTATATAGTTTTGTAATCTGGCTTTGCCTTGTGGCAGTTGAGAACCTGCTGCAATACCGCTGCAAATAACAAAATCTGGCCTTAGATCAAGTTCTCCATCTAGTGGCAGTGTGTTTGTGGCCGCATGTTCTTAAACCCTGCTGCTAGCTTTCCTTGTCACTTTTGGAGCCCTGTTCAAGTCGGTTTCCCTGCTCCCGGAGCGCGCTGCTGTGAGCTCAGGAAGCACATGGCACCGCGTTACAGCGCCTGGCTGGAGATCATGGGGTGGAGAGCTCACAACACCAACTGACGTCAAGAGCCAATGAACGAAAACTTCATCAATGAAAATGAAAATAAATATATAATGCTGAGAATTCTGAAATAATTAGGTCCTTGGCTTTCTAGCTGGGCCACCAAGGTTAGTGGAAACCTTTTGCCTTATTTTTTTGTACTTCAATTTTCAGTCTCCGCAATGGAGATAATATTTGACATGTTACAGAAGTTACATTTGACATGTGTTGAAGTTGAGAAAGCACACAGATACTTTAGTAATGAGTGTTACAGAGCTCTCAGGGCTTCAGTAATTCTTTTGCTACAGGGTTTGGATACTGTGAAAGAAATGACACCAAGACCTGCATTGTGCAGGAAGAAAAAAGCTAACTTCTGAAATACTCTTTCATTGAGAAACAATGAACAATAGTGTGCTACCTGGGGCAGAGGACCATGGAAAAATGTGTTTAATCATCATCTGGGGTCTTGGTTGCATATATGTACCAAAGGCCTGAATTCAAACAACATAGACCTTTTATTTTGAAAATCTCTGGCTTTAGGCTGTTAGCCTTGCAATTTAATAGTTGTTTTCATACGATGTTTGCTTGTTTGTTTTTCTTTGTTTGGTTGGTTTTTTCCTTAATTTTAGATTTTTATGGTGAAAACAAATCTAACAGCTAGGTCCTCCCTCTGTATTATGTCTGTGATTTTGTTAGGTATACAAACAAAAATGGACTTGCCAAATATTTAGATAGAATTATCCAAAGGGAAACCTCGTTACTGCAGTAAGGTACTGGTGATTCAGGAGATAATGTGATTTTCTCCTATATTAGCACCTGATGTGGGGCTGCTCACATTATGTTGAGGAGCACTGTGTCATTGGCTTCGGTTGGTTACCTTTCTACATTTTTTTTCATTTTTTCTAATGATTAATGGCATGCACCATCGAAGTAGGAGTAGGTGAATTCCTGGTGTAATTAGGTTGGCAGAATGCATCTGCATTTTGGTGGTACTGCCATCTAGTGATGGGCCCAGAGAGGATCGATGGACCAAATACTGAAATCTGCAGAGGTAGGAAGTGTGTTCAAGGAGATGAAGCACAGGAACACAGCTTCCAGTTCAGCTGAATGGAAGAATGCCAACATTTTGCCTACATGCTAACCCATTCGGTGTTAAGGAAGAAAGGAATGTCCCGAAGGTCTCTTTATGTTTCTTTTCATTGACTTTGAAAAACCATGTGCACTATTAGGTGTACAAGTACTTGTGCTCTGTAAAACAGGTAAGCGGTTACAGTTTCTCAGTACCCTACTTACAGCCAGGTAAAAATCTAATATTGCGTTGCTTCATTTTAGTCTCATAATGTATCTGCCTTAATTACAGGGAGATGTGGGTTCTAATTACAGTGAGATTAGAGCAAATCAACATGGTATGAATGGCAGGTAGAATTTGCACTTGACTAGCTGACTATGTTCCACACAATAAAGAACAAAACTTGCCACTATCTGGAAGTAGGCAAAGTGTTGAGTAATTAACACTGAAATCTGTGACTGTGGAGTGTTTTTCTGTAATTAAATGACATTTAAAGACAGGTGTAGTATACCATACTTCTGGCATACATAAAACATCGAACAAATATCTGAACATTTCTACACATTGTGTAAGAGATCTGGACACTATTAACATTACTTTTTTTTTGGTGAGTATTCACTAGAATAGCAGTTGGAACAGTTTATTAAAATAAATAAGCAAAAGTAATGTATTACTCCTTACGTATGCAATCTTTCATACATTAAGATATGTTATTGACATCAGTACCTACTTAAGTACATGTAGGACGTTCAGCGCTAACAATACTATTTGGGTATTCTCACCCCTTTTTTATTACTTGTAAATTCCTAGTTTTGTTTTAAATTGCAGCATGATAATTATCATGGAACTTATTTTTCTAGGAAAATAAAGTGTGACTTCATAATGCTTTAGTTTCTCTGCATGATCTCTCAAAGGTCCCTCAAAATATATTTTATTTTATATATTTTAGGCTTATTCAAACTCATCCTTGACATGGAGACAAAAATTTGCTTGCATAAGATTTCTCACCACGTTCTCCTAGAGCTTTACAGATGCATTTTGTTAGTCTTAGGGGGGGTTATCAAAACACAGAAATACTTAAGAACAAATGAAAAACCTGCTTTAATTCAGCAGAAGAAACTGATCTGAATGGACTAGCAACATCTAATTGTGGTTTGCCACATCCATCAAGGACAGATGACTTATGCACAGTGAGGTAAGAATGTTGCACTTGCATTGGGAAATATTCATGTGTTAAAAATATAATTGACGATATGTAATAGTTTTTCAGGATCTATTTTTTTCAAACGTTTTATAATTATACTGTGGTTTCAGAAGTGCTTAACTACTGCTTTTTGCACCTATACCTACTGATTGTAGAAGAGGAACAAAAGCATTAAGATCCCCTTTGATACGTCAAGCTTGTTATAGTATATTTGGGGTGAAGAATCTGTTTATGAAAAAATTACATAAAATAACAAACTTTGTTTAGCTTACTTGTTTGTGCATGTTTTTTCTTCTGTTCACTTGTATCCTGTGACTTCAGATTTGTGAGATAAGATAGCATCATTAAGACTAGGTGGAGGAGGAACAAGGAGTTACTCTGCTAGTTGCTCAGCTGAAAGTGTTAGAAGTGGCAAAAGTGAGGAGTGGTGTTCAGGGTACCTCATCTCTTTTTGAAAGGTTGCAGGTAGTGTCAACGTTAACAGTTGCTAGCAGAGCAGGCTTTGCTGCCTTGTGAGCTCAATGAATCAACTTTGTCACTATGAATTTGTATGGGGTCAAATTACCATGAGGTAATTTTCTAAAGCAATTAAGGTAGTCCTGAGTTCATACTGCTGAAGTAGCACAGCTCCTTATTTGTTCTGTTCTGGTTTTAGGAACAGTTACTCACTCTTTTGGTTTAATAAGTCATTTGTTTTAATAGTTTTCGGTGGTAAATTTCTAACAATCAGCATGTAACTCTCTAAAATTGTAGAAAAGGTTAGAGGGTTCAAGACTTGAGAAACATTAAAAAATTTTTTTTTCTTGTGTATTATTCGTAATGGAAGACTTTGCACTTGAAATAGAAATGAATCATGAATAGGGTGTATCTAAAATACATCATCCAGAATGTAATCTAAAAATTATAAACTCTTAAATTATTTTCTCAAGGTTCCCATTCTGTTTCTAAAAAAATTAATTGGTGATAGCGCAAGATAACAAATCCACTCCTGTATTCTATGACGTGCTTTCTCATTTTTTGCTGTTATGCAAGTTTAAGAATTTCTCCTGAACCAGACTTAGTCAGGTTGTTACTCTACTCAAAATATGATGAAGTCGATGAAAGGACTTTTAATGCCTTCAGCGTAAATTTATGAACTCAGCTTTAAAGATGGATGTTTCTGAGTATTTTGTATGAAGTAAGAACTCTACTATTTCTGATGAGTGCAGGTGTAAGTGAATCTTGCCCTTCAAATGGTATGGGTTTTCTGTAGCAGAAAGAAAACATGCATTTGTAGAGATGAGGAAAATTAGCAAGAATGTTGAATTGCACATGGAAGGAAAATTAGCAAGAATGTTGAATTGCACATGGAAGCAAAATTTTTAGTTTATTTCAGATAGTTTTCATTTAAGTGCAAAACCATTCTCCCAGCATTTAGAAAATCCAGCCACCTTGCTTTAAGTTCCTAGCCTCTATTCTTTTGAGCTGCTACAGACCGGATGCTTCTTTAACAAAGGTGCTGTATTGTAAGATTTGAGAGAATCTTGATTTTTTAATCAATGTCTTGTTATATCATCTTACATAATTCCTGGTTTGCTGCCTATTCTGTTTTTAACAGTTCTCAGTTCCTGGTTTTTAGGCTAAATAGACACTTCCTGCTCATGTCCACCATATTACAGCCTTTGCTAATTGAGCTATTTCCTTCCGCATTGTATTTTTTAACATGAAAGTAAATACCAGGTGATTGCATGATAAAATACAGTGGAACCTTCTGAAACTTCATAACTGCTAGAATCAGTTGGGCTAACGTGTTTATATCTCAAGTTAACAAGCGATAGGAAGAGAGGAAATGGCCTCAAGTTGCACCAGGGGAGATTTAGATTGGATATTAGGAAAATTTCTTCACCGAAAGGGTTATCAAGCATTGGAACAGGCTGCCCAGGGAAGTGGTGGAGTCGCCATCCCTGGAGGTATTTAAAAGCCGGGCAGACGTGGTGCTGAGGGACATGGTTTAGTGGTGGTTTTGGCAGTGTTAGGTTCATGGTTGGACCCGATGATCTTAGAGGTTTCTTCCAACCTACATGATTCTATGATTCTATACGTATCTGTTTGTGATAATAGAAATAGAAAAAACAACCTTCAGAATGGAATTTTATTTGTTAATGGCTTATGGGATGAGATACTTGGTACAAATATGAGTTGCTGTTGTTGAAACTAAGTAGAGTTTTTACTCCAAAAATAGCACTAGTGAAATCTTGCTGTATATCTCAGAATGTGGATAGTTGCTACTCTGTCTCCTGTGAGCACACCCTTTCTGCTCAAAGATACGGGTGTCTGTGTTGTGTAAGATTTAATGTAGAACTCCAGGGCATTACCTTACTTTGGATTTGCGCTGCATTTCGAAAGCATCTTTATTGCTGAAGTATAAGGATATTTGAAGGATATTTGTTCAGTTTAATTCTGAAAGTGTAGTTCCTTATGCTGTTCCCTTGCATGCATTTATACTATCTGTCATGCCAGGCAAAATTCTGGTGAAACATGAACAAATGAGATCAGTATTTTGCAGAATTAGGAGCATGTGTTTAGTCTTCATTCAAACATAGCTTTCAGTACAGATTAATTGGAATAGAAATCCTTTTCAGGTAGAAATACTGTAGTAGTTCTCTAAAAAAACCCCAAATCATTACCTGAAACATATTTAGAGATAGTACAGTCTAATGACACAAGAGCTATATAAGAACGTTTATCAGGATATTAGTTCTTCTGGAAAAATTTACCTCCTCAAAGTGAAGCTCTAACAGGATGAAATGAATTAATACTCTGTCCATACATACATCACTGTTGCTCTTTCATATACCTGAACATTCTCATTCCACTTGTATTGTGACTGTGGTGATGTTTTTTTTCTAGCCTCATGTTCAAAGAGCTATTGTTATCATAATGATGATTCCTCATGGAGGACTAGTGAGTTACCTGACAAGCAGCCTACACATTTATTCTAAAAGCAAATATGAGATTCAGGAAGTTATATTTTACCAATTTTATTGTTGGCAAAGTTTTGCTGCTCCTTTGTGCACCTGGAAAAGAATCTTTTTTCTAAAGAATCGACTTCCTTCTTCCCTCATTTTATGTCAAAAGTCTACAGCCAGGAAGTACGATAGTCACAATAATTGTATGCCGCATTTCTTCTCTCAAATTGGTTCCAGAAAAACTGTTAATACTGCTGTAAATGTACACATCTGGTCTGATATCCTCTGTGCCTTTTCAGTCTGCAGTGGGGAGGTTTCCAGCAAATCCACCAATAAACTCCACATTACCTCTGTGAACCCCACACTACGGTTTCCTTCATTTATTCCCAGCACCTGGAGGTTCCTATATATAGTGATGGTCCCTAGGGCCTCTGACTCTTTGCAGTGATTTTTCTTTTTTTATTGAGGCAAATGAAACAGCCTTTTTTTTTCTTAGAATGATGGTTTACTTACAAAACCACCTGTAAACTTTTTTTATTTAGATTTTTTGTTCCCCAAGCAATTATTTTGACAGTCTGTCATTCACTACTTATTATATTAATGATTTTAACTGTATGTTTTTATAGAAATACAAAGATCTCAGAAAGTTGTATTTTTAATGTTGATCACTTTCAGTGCTGCAAAACCACACAACCAACCTTTTCTCTCCCCACTCCCAGCTATTACTACGATCCTTTTTGAACCGTCCCTGAGGATAGGTAGAGTTATTTGGGAAATGCTTGGCTTCATCTGTGTAATGAATTATTATTTTTGGTGCTGTAAACATACATTGCTTCAAGCTTCACAGCCGCAGTCTTGATTCATTGCTCACTTTATGGATGCCTGTCTGAATTAAAATAATGTTTGAGAGGCAGCTGAAGAACTTAGACCTCTAAGATTAGAATTCCTGGGAGGAGGAGGAAGAAAGGATGTTTGAAAGATTTAATGCCAAGGATAAAGGGAAGATGTTGCACATGTTTATAAATCTGAGAGAAGATGCTGTAGGTTGAATATGATAATCTGGAGACAATATTCAGCACCAGAAATCCTTAAAGTAATCATCGTGAGAAGCTACAGGGGCAGCAGTCAGGGAGAATTGTACTTTGTGTCCCAAGCATATAATACTAGTCGCACTCTGAGACGACCAGATGACATGGGGTTCTTGCAGTCTATGTTATTAGCAATAAAATGTTTGTTACATTAAAGTCTCAAAAAAAAAAAAGAATGTCTTAGTATGTGTGTAAAAGAGTAGAATTAGACTGCATGCATCTGTCTGCATATATTGCAGTGTAGTTATTTCATTATTAAACACTGTACCTCTCAAAACATCATCAAATACCTTTCTTTTCAAACACCTATAAAGCTAAGCAAAACAGTGACCAGTTTTTTTGTGACTACTGATGTAAAAATTTCTTGGACATACATTGTATTTCCTTGAACTGCATATAAAAATCTGCCACCGATTCTGTCACCCCATTGTGAGGAATCTTTAGGGCTGAATGTATTCTTCACAGATAAAACAATTTTGCTGTGGTATGTCTTGTACTGCTGCCCTCCAGGTACAATATATAACTGATCTGAAGACAGGGACAACAAAATCGTTTATTCAGGACATTTTAAATGCAGTGAGATTAATCTCTGTTAAACAGCCTTTTCTATTGTTTTTGATTAATAGTCATTTTTCAGCAGCAATAATATCAAATTTTTAAGGAGCCTGTGTACTTTAGGGAATAAAATGTGTGATGTCTTGTGAAGAACCATTTACAGCAGTGGCTGATGTTACAAAGTTTGGGAAGCTTGTTAATGGTGAAGCTAAGTGACAGCATTCCTAGCTGCATTTTCTCCCTAAGAAGGCAGCTGCTCCTATAACAGAGCAAAACTGAATTAATTCTAGATTTCTGCTCTATCTGTAATTGTGTTATAGTGTATACCAAGTGTGAACAGTAATAGAACAGACATATTTCTCTTTCCTCAAAAAGCAAAGCAGATCTACAGAGAAGTCTGTAAGTAAGGTGTTGTACTGTGTACTACAAGATGTTTTACTTTATGCATCTCTCCAGGCACTTGGTCTCTTACTCGGAAGAGATGGACCATGTATCCTGTTGATATCCTTTTATTGATCTCCTTTACATTTATATTCTGGCAGTTGAGCTCTTTTAGACTTGAATTTTATTTATTTTTTTTTAAATAAATTGTTTTGGTGGAATCATTAGCATGGCAGGGATTTATTTTTTTTATTTTCCACATTTCTTAAATAACTTCAGATCTTTTTAATGTATTCAGAAGTGTGATATTTGCAAAAAACGGATTTCTGGATAAGGCCCAACTTCTGAAGCAGAAAGCAGTTGCTGGTCCTCCAGTTAATTCAACTTCAAAAGAAACTGAGAATACATATGATAATGTGGGAATTCTGACGTATGAAGCAGACAAAACAGCCACCACAAATGGTAAGTTCTGGATGGAACTATGAACGAGGTTTTAAAAGGTAGATATGAAATTCTGTTTTGCTTTTTTTTTTTTTTTTTAAGAATTCAAGGTTAAAACAAAGCAAAAAGAGTTATGGAACCTGTGCTTTAGTCTTGGCTCTGCCATGAGCTTTCTGTGTTTTTTCAGAAGCTAATAAAAATTTCTTTTTCAGTTTCCTTAGTTGGTAGTGTGAAGCAGGGATGATGATGGTCCTTTTCTGCCACTTGGAGTGTTCCAGAGGTGAAGCAATAGATATTTGCAAGGGTCTTGGGTACACAATGATGAAATTTGTAAAACAGTTAAAGAGTAATGTTGGAGCTAAAACAACTATTCCAACTGCAAAATCATCAAGTTCTTTCATGTCACTTAAATAACTTTTTCTGATAGGAGCCAGGTTTTGATCTGTGGTTTACACTCCACTTTTATTTCCTGTGCTTGTTCATTATGTTAAATGAAAAACCACAGCCCCACTGAGTGATATTTTGCTCTCTCATCTGTAGCTTATAATAGACGAAGGCCCTGTGAAAGATGGGAGGAGATGATAACCACTGCAACAATGGAGGCTGGAGCATGTATTAACTCACCCATATTAAATAGCATGCTTGTCTGGCCAAAAACTAGCAGAGCATCGCAGGGCTGCAGTACACACTGCTTCCAGGACACATTATGAAAACTACGTTTGCTCATCAGTAGGCGCCACCAGGTGTGAACGGAAACATTCAGTTGTGCTATCGTTCTATCAAAATAAGTGAATGCACCCACAGTGTCAACCAAATCTTTATTTGACAACTGTTTTCTGCTGCTGTCCACTGTGGCAGAGTTTGGTGCTCCTGCTTTTATGGACAGACCTTTTGAGGAGCAGTAGAGAAAACTACTGCAAGACAGGGCATGCAGAGAAGCAGGCAGGCATTTGGGAGCCCTCCTGCATGTGTGCAGATGGTGGCAGGCAGCTCAGGCTGCAGCGCAGGCGTATATTTGAAAAGCTTAACCCTGAACCGCGTCTGCTCTGTTTGCTTTGTGGCTCTGCTTTGGTCTTTCTTTCCCGTGTCTCTGGAGACCCACAACTTATGTGATCAGTTCTACACAGTTATCTCTCAAACTTCCACACGCTATTTCTTTCAAAATTAAAGCAGATGGAATTTTTCATTTATGAGCTTTGAATGAACAGCTACACGCTTTGTAGGGCGTTCTCTTTGTGGGTTATCATTTTGCTTATGAAAATAGAAAAAACTACACTGTTTTTTCCCCAGTGTAGTTTTGGTACAATTTCTTGTCACATTACTGTTGTTGTTGTTAAAAGATAAAACTTTAAGTAATATGTTGCATGCCTCTCTTTCCTTCCATTTGAGTTTTAAATTTGTCCTTAAAACATTCTGCCATTCCTGTTATTGTAGGAATAATAGTAAACCAGGACCAGCAGCAGTAATATTTCTGCAGTTCTTCTTTTAAGTTGCTTTGTTCACTTGCTACGTTTTTTGTCAAGCTTAAACTACTTGTGCTGAAATTCTGTGCTTGCTTAGTTAACTGATTTGACAAAGCATCTGAAGCTAGGATTTAAATACTTGAGGCTGGGACTGGCTGTGCTTTTACTGGTTAGGTAAAGACTGGATCTGGGCGAAAGGAATTTTGGGAATAATTGTTCAGCATCTACGAAAGTGACAAATATTAATGAGTCTATCTTCATGGTATACTTGTGACGTAAAGGAATGACAATATTCCTGTTTTGTAGACATGAAGTTATAAAATACAGGTTTCTGGAAACCACAGAACACACATCACAAAAGGTACTGTGTATGTGTCGTAATGTATATACGCAAGGCAAGAATAATAAGGTAGCAAACAAACTTAATTTTGGTAATTCCATGCGCTTATGATGCTTGCTGTTGCAAATCTAACTTTCTTGTGAAGTAGGGATTTTATATGTAGTGTAGTGAACCGTGCAATGGAATTTTGAGCATATTGAAATACTAGCCTAAGTTGGTGTTGAAGTGTATAATCGATGTCCCTTTTTTAAGGATGATACTGAATTATGCCGCCTATTGCAGTAAATTTTAAATTATTTCTCTGATTAATTGCACCAAAATGTTTCCTCCTTCCTAGTCAGTCCAACTCTGCCTTCCGTCAACAGGTAGAAGAGGTTCTGGTCCTAAAAGAAACATTGATTCTACTATGGCAAAGAAACACGGCATTGCTTCACTGCAGTTAGATCTCATGCCTCTCCTCTCAGGTATTGTTCTGGTGGGAAGGGGCAGGGAGGGAGTGCCATGCTAGCTGTACTCCACGTCTCTTCCTCTGAAACACCTGTGCTGGTGGGTCTGCCTGGTGGAAACTGTCTTGGAAGATCCAGAACATGAAATTCCCTAGGGATAAAAGCTGCCTGGTTAAGAAAGATTTGGGGTTTGGTTTTGATCTGGGGGAGGCTGACATATGTTCAGAGGTCTGTGTGCTCTGAAGGGCAGGATGTCAAAAATAACTCTGCATTGTAGTTCTCCAGCATGTACACCTAATTTCTTGTGTCCTGTTTGATTTAGAATGTGTTGAAAGTGGAATATTGGTCAGAGTAGAGTGGGTTATTTCTGCGGTTTTCTGAGTGTAGCTAGGTTAACATTCTTTATTAATGTATGTTGTCCTATTTGTGTGTGTAGCGTGTGTCCCCTTTGTTCTGCACCCGCAGATATGTCATGCAACATGGAAGTCAGCTGCTGAGTGTATGGATGTGGCAAAGCTGCTTGCAGAGAAGCCAGTTTGTTTAAAGGCACTTGTTTACCTTTAACAAAGAGTTTAGTTATGATGAAAAGTCTCTGAACTACTTTAGTTTTTGTGTTTATCCAAACTGTATATTTGCAGCTTCAAAAAGCAATAAAGTTCTATGTGCTTTCAGCAGTTAGCCCAAGTGGGGTTTCTGACACTGCTTTGGGGACTATTTTCTTCCTGCTGTAAAAGATAAATAATATTTGAAGCAGTTAAAGCAATACTTTTGTTTTATTTTAATACAAATTCAGTGGAGAGTTGTAATTAATTGCATCAAATACGGGTGCCTTGATAGGTTTGCTTCTGTAACAGTATTTAATCTATGTTTAAAAAGGAGAAAAATCAGTGATCAGTCGTCTGGCAGAAAACAATCCTAAAGTTCTAGATGCTTACGTGACTTTCACTGCGGAAACCCCTCTTCTGTCTGAAAGACAAAGACGTGAATTGAATCCACTGATTATAAGGATTAATTCGGCTACCTGCCTCCCAAACACACCTGTACCAATAGAAGTGCTGCAGGTAACACATACTGCTACTTCTTTCTGAAAGAATTTCCTTGTTACTCTCAAGTAGCTTTGCTTAAAAGATGGGCATGGTTTTAGAGATAACTTTCCTTATTAGCAGAAAACTGGAGAATATGACTAATGTATTCCCTGGAAAACATGTGACCAGAGAAGTGCCTATGTATCATAGACACTGGCAGCAAAACAGCAATCTTTGTGTTTTCCAAGGGCAATAATTTATATATAGTAATCCCATTTTGATTTCTGAGCAGTGGATCTTGAATAAACCAGAGAAGATTTAGTTCAGTCACAGTGCTTCATTATTTGAAACAATTTGCTGACAAGTCAGGGCAATATTGTTTAACTTAAAAAAGCAGCAAATGTTTCACATCTTAAAAAATGCTGTGCACAAAAAAAGTTCTATATTGGAGAGAATATAGTTTAAAGGTTTTGGTCTTATATTTGTAAATTTTGAGAGATGAGTTAGAAAATAATTTCTCTTGTCAAATGATTGCACTTAAGCTTAAAGAAATGCTATTTTAAAAAGACTTTTTTCTGAGTCATATATTGTTGATGTGAAAGTGAAATTAAGGTCAAAGACGTTTGATTTCAGGAGCTATTTTCTTGAGCCCTGTCTGAGGTGGAATTATAAGGGAATAGTATATGAAAGATCTGGTCCAATTTGCATCAGCCTGGTCCTTAACATTAGTAGGATGTTTTATTACTGTTTTTTGTGAAAATAGTTTAATGATATTATGTCAGGAACTTTATAATGGCACATACAGTTCTGTGGTGGAGTGTCACACTGCAGGACTTACGACAGACTAGGCGAATCGGCTTAGCATTTATGAAGAGAAACAGGGGAAAAATATCAGTAACTGCGCAACATAATAAATAATGGAGGCAAAACCACTCCGTAGTTTCTAATGCAATTTGCAAAGTGAAATAATAAACTGTTTAAAATTTGCAATTGTCAGGATAGACCTTGACAGGTCAGGATAGACCTTGCACTTCATGCAGACTGCCATAATGCTGATGAACCGTAACAAGTATTGTGGAATGAATCCCCCTGTTTGCTTCCCCTGATCTGTAAACAAATGGCTAATGATAGAGATCATACAGTCCATTCTATACAGTATCTCTGGATACTTGTTGAATTTCCTAGCTTCTAACTATAGGCATTTATTTTAGGCCTCGAGTCCTACGCATGAATGGTTAGGGAGAAACAAAAAAGGTCTTGGAGCCATTGCACTCCCCAGCATACTCCTTTAATGATACGGATTCAAGGAGAGTTTTTCTGACATATTTGGAAAGTCAACAAAGTTGAGGACAGACAAATGAAGGGGACAGTATATTCCCAAAACCCAGGATCCAGGCATGCAGAATGGCCTCTTTGCTGCCTTGGAAGACCAGTTTGTGCTATGGAGTACATCCCCTGTACTTTCTTTACTAGAAAAGCTGAATGTTCTGTGAGGTTAAAAATAAAAAGGAAAAAGGTTAATGCTGCAAATATCTGTTTCTCCTCATCTTTTTGTTCTTTAGAGATTGTGTGTTCCCATCTACTGCAAATACAAGTTTCATAACTTTCCACCTCATCGAACTCATGGACAAGTCCATGGAACTCATGTCTACTTTAAGGACGTTAATGTGCTTCTAACAGGGACGATGAAACCTGGGGAATTACAGAGGTGTCTTAGAGGTTCACCTTTGGAGATTGAAGTTCACGACCGGGATAGAAACATGGAAACCAACTCAAAAAAGCCCTGTTTGTTTGGGGAAGATGAAGCAGATGAAAAAGTGGGTAAGGTGAGCTTCCTTGCTTGCAAATCCACAATCTGTAATTCCTTTACAAAGGACAAAGTGTGGCATCCACATGGGGTAGCTAAAGTCAGTCTAACTGATTTATTGTTGGGTAAAAAGTACTTGACTATCAGTGCTCCCATTCATAGCTGCTCAGCTCCAAATACAGCTGCTTTCAGCGAGGAGGATAAAAAAAAGGACTTAACAGAATCAGTGAGTTATTCTTTCCTACTACCTATGGGACATTATCTAGAATCAGACTCACTTTTGAAAGTAAGAGTGGAAATAGCTGTGCCGTTGGGAATGCAAGCAGAAATTGCTGATGATCAAGTCACAAATTGCCCATATGGTTGTATAATCTACATTTTTGACTACAGTAATTCATCTTTATTACATTATTTGGTGGAAGAGATTACAGAAATCAATGCTAAAGCCCTCCAGCTGGACTGCTATCCTGTACGCTTAATCGGAATGGCTCTTGCTGCATTAAAACTGAAAACCACACTTGAGAAACTTTCTGAGTTGGATATTGTTACTGGTTTTCACTTACTGGATGGAGTAACTCATCTCTTTGTCTTGGAGGGATTGAAAGATAACGCAATCAAGAGACTATGGGATAGACACTTTGAAAGGTAGGAGAGTTTGAGGTTTTTCATCAGTTATTTCCTTATATTCAGAGATTTGAATTGGATTTATACCTCCCCCATTCCTTTCTATACAAAGATATATGGGCAAGTACATAGCTGATGCTTTCTATGCGGTTTTAGTGGATGTGAGTCCCAGTGGGCTCCTTCACTTGAGGCATAATCTTCTCTTTAGCACGTTATGCCACCGATGATCCATGTAAAGTTAAAATGAGAAGGATGGCAACATGTACTTTTTTTTGTTAAGCCGCTACTTGGTTTGTGGAAACAGCACTATAATCTGCCAATTCTAAATAATAACAAAAATACTTAATGGGATCTAAACCAAAAATAGTCACTATGAGGAAGCTGGACTTCAAGCTGTTTCTTCTTTTCAGTTTATGGGAAAATGTAGCAAATTCAAAGTGAACATCTCCCCAGATTTCATGCTTAAAAAATAATTGATATTTTTTCCAGCACTGTAGCATGTTGTTAAAGCTTTCCTGTGGTGGTTTGGTGGTGGTTTTGTTTTTTTGGTGTTGGCTTTTTGTTTGTTTGTTTGTTTTAATGCAAGTCACTTCGTTGCAGTTACTGAAATTACTTATTGCACGAAAAGTTGTCTCCTGTCAGTGCTCACCTGTAGCCTAAATTGAAGCTTTGTTTCACTGCTGCGGTATGAATTTTGGTACTTGTGGTAGAAACATTTATATAATGCTTTTTTAGCTATAGTAAGGCTGTTAAGGGGCACAACACTGATGAAGCTGAGGTGTTTCAAATGTTTGCCATGTGGCTTAAAAACAAAATCTATGCAACTCAGTTATGTCATGAGAGTTTTGATATTTTCTGTGTGATTTTGTCCAAAATAAATTTTTCAGAACAGTTTATGTGAAGTGAAGGCTGTAAGAGGTTCCGTCTAAAGGACAAAAGCAAAGCAGTTTCATTAGAGAGAGTAATTGTACTGCAGAACTGAGGAAACTGGAGATACGGGCTGATTGTTTTAACCTTGTCATTGGGGTACTTTGTTACAGGACTTACAGACATGAAGATGGACAGCTGGAAATACTGTATAACTCACAACTGTCTTTCCATCAACGCCTGTATACAGACCTGGAAGCTATCTTTTATCATTTCCGCCTCTGTCAGCCCCTCTTCACTATAGCAAAAGAGCCTCTGCTTTATGTCAGAGGTATGGTTCCTTGGGCATGTTTCCAAGCCTTGTCCAGGTATGACTCGTCCAGATTCATAGTCACAAAATTAAGAAATGAAATGTTAGCAATGTAGAGTGAATATCTAATACAAAAAATAATACTCTTGGATATCTTTTCCCTGATGAAAGCAGTCTGTGGGCCTGACGGGTAGTTCAGCTTTTAGATCAGGTGTGGTAAGATGGAAGAGCATGGTTTTCTAATGGCTGATGCAGTGGTAACTCGGTATCGGTGGCCCACTTTTACTTTGGGCAGGAGTTTATAATTTGTAGAGAAGAGAGGTGTTTCAGTAGGACAGTATATCAGAAAATATCTGAATATAACACAAATAGAAGAAAGAGAAAATTCCGGTGTCAGAAGCATCAGCTAGGAAGGATTTACTTCTCTGCTCTGTTGTCATAGAGGTGGTGTAAGATGGAGTAAAGGAAGAGGCCAAATAGGACTTGATAGAGCGAGAAAGTCACTTAAACTAAGTGGGGAATCCTAAAAACTGTCCTCCTACGGTATCTAGAGAAAGGAAGAATTTTGTGAGAGTTGGGAGAATATGTTTCCTGTTCCTGGCTTTTTGTTTGAGGGTTTTGTTGCATGATTTATTGCTGAATATCTGCCAGGTTGCTCACTTTGTCAGCATGCAGGTATTCACAGCTGTTTGCCTTAAAGCATCTCTGACATTACATCTCGTGAGATGGATTAAAGAAAAAGAAAGTCAGTGAAGTCTTATGTGCATACATCTCTACCTATCTATCTATCTACCTATCTATCTATCTATCTATCTATTTTACTAATCTCTGAAAAAAAAATGTGTTGTTTCTTTGTTTATTTGTAAATTAAGACACATCTATTGAGAGGTGGAAAAAGGTACCATCCATCTTTGATATGAGCAACTTGGGTTTAGAAAGCAGAGACGAACTGTGATTGCTTTCTTTCTTGCTAGAAATAGACTGTCTTGTTTAGATTAACTTCTGAACTGAAATCCTGAAAAGCTTATTTGAAATGAATGGGGACATTTAGTCCTGAGACAAGAAAGAGTGAATGTCTCCTAGGCATCAATCTGATTTCATAAGAAATTCTTGTTAATGTGCCATAATACATGCACAATCTTGTAGCAGCCTTACCCCTTGCCCTCCCGCATGACTGCCTTTTGGTAAAACATATTCAATAATGTATATTACATATGGATTACCCGTCTTCTACAAGTTCTGTTTTGCATATGTCAAGCTACCTAGGCAGTACACCTCTGATCTAGCAGGCTGGTTTAGTCTATCTGTCTCCCCTTGTTGGCTGGCCCATTCAAGAACTGTTTATCTGCTGATGACTAATGAAACTTAACCTCATTAGCTAATGAAAAGCAAGGCCTTTAGACTTAAAGTTCTGAAGTATATTCATTCTGGTGATCTGCATGTAATTTGGGTAGCTCTTTCACATATCTGTAATTTGTTTCATGTTTACTCTAGAGATGGTGAGGAAAAGAACACCATATGAAGGTGACTGGTGGCCATCACTGTGCTGTTCTTAGAAGTCCTTTTTTCTTTTTATTTTTTTTCTTCAATGATGGTTGGTAAATTTCTTCCTTTAGCTATGTGCTGGCTACCTAGAGGTAGAAAATAACATAATGCTGCGTGTTTTTAGATACTTGATAGTTAATTATCTTGTGAAATTTTATTGTAGTATCTCCTGTTTAAAAAAAGGAAAATTAAATCAGCAGTTTGGCTACTGTGCACAACTTGCTAGATAGCTGCAGCTCAGGTTCCTGCAGTGAAAGTGAAGGTTTTATGATGGCTGGGATAATTTTAAATGTAGGGGGTTATTTTTGCACTAGAGAGAAGCAAAGCTGCAGGAATGATCACTATACTTCATAGTACTCATTGCTGTAAAATCAGAGAGAACCTCAGTAAAAGCATCTTTAGTGGTCAAGACAATGTCCTTCTAGACACCAGCGCTTTTCAGCAGCCCACCATTGCAGAGGAGTGAACCGTGTCTGCCAGGCTTTGGGGGTTAGTCCTTTTTGCCGTACCCTCGTTCTGCCGTGTCTCTGGTTATTCAGAGAAATACAAATAAATTCTTCACTGGAGTATACAAATTGTGACTGTGTTCAAAAGCAGTCTCTAACTTGTAGAACTCCTGGTTTTTTTAGTTTTTGGTTTGCTGTAGTCAGTCAGTGGTTTAACATGTGCACAACAGAAACTGCTGCTTCTTGACACATTTCCTTCTGCTAGAATTAGCCAGGAAAGTGATTTTAACTGTAGAAAAACTAATGCGCATGATCCATATGCACAATGTCCTATTTAATTTTTAACATACCAATATAAATTCAGTTTGTGTCATTAATGTTGATGCAACTTTGAAATTAATGTTATTTATCAATTGCTTGTATTGTTCAGAAGTAATGGTAAGAAAATAATGTTGTTGCAGTAATTTTACAATTGAATTCTTTTACGGTACTTTGTAAAGTTACTCTTCTCAAAAAAAGAATAGCTATGTGATAAATAAATTAACAATTTTTCACTTTTCGCAAGGAATCATAATACTGTGTTTGGCTATCAGGTAAGTCACTTTATTTCATGGCCTCTGCTATGGCCTGAGCCAGAGAGGCTGAGAATTGAATTATTTGCGTGTGTACAAAGTGCGTGTAAGGTGCTCAATAGCTGTCATATATTTAGAACTGCTGTTACATTGACCCTAGTCTTTTCAGGCTGTATTTAATGAATGAAGAGAAATTAGATGTGAGTTAAGTGTTGTCATGAATGGCATATAGAATGAAAGTTGATCAGAATGAGATGTAAAATAGAGGTAAGGCAGGATGGATTTTAGTGGGTGTTCAACATAAATATGGGTTATGCACTAGAACCAGTGTGCATGAAGGCAGTTTGCTTTATTGCCTTTTCAGCCAGAGGCTAGAGAAAGTCAGCAACTAATCGTTAACTTGCAGCTAAATCCTCGTAGGTTTATTAAACTGCTAAACTTCTTTATTGCTGCTAAATGCCAGCATACAGGAACTGACCTGAACTTCTTAATAAATAGGTGTTTCAAGAAGGTTGTATAGTTTTTTCCACAGTAATATTAACTGTAATGATTTGCAGTAAAGTTTTTTAAACTAATAAAATGTTGATGTCTATTTGTAGGCTCAGTTACCTGTGTCACAGTAAGAGGTTGAGGGATGTAATTCATGGGGATCTGCTGCCCTCCGCAGAGATGATCACAGTCTTGAGTCACGAGTACGGAGTTCCCTTAACTGATGAGGATCTCTTCACTCAGAGACCCCCTTTACGCTCATTTTCCTCTGGTGACTATACAGTACCAGGAAAAGTTAGCAGAGTGAAACAGGCAGTATATTCTTCATTAGATAACTACAATGAAGTGTATGTGCAGCGGAAGAAAGAAACGGCAGAGAAAATGTCTTTTGAAAGAAACCATATCAGGGTGAGTAGTTTGCGATATGTGAGCGGCAAGCCTTATAGTTGCAAAACTTCGTACCCTTAATCAACACCTCATTTGTCTGCTGAAACAATGACTCATGAGACTTAAAAACTTTTGGTAGGGTGTTTGTAGGTATTGTACAAACATTGTAAAAAAGTGCAGGGTAATTTTGTTTTGTGAAAGTTGAATTGTAAATGGTAATTGCTTCTCAAGGGGGAAGACAATTGTAGTGCTCGCAGGTAAACACAGGAGACACTGCGTGAGTGGTAAAGAAACCGATTATTTAAAGGAATTGTAATTTCTTTTTGGGTTTGGTTCCTATTGTTCTTTATCTCTTTCGTCTCCGTAGCTCCCGCATTGTGCTTTAGCATGTCATCCAGGCTTCAGATGCTTGCAGGGCTCCAAGTCAACTCAGCTTATGTGAAAATTGTGCTTTCTTCTCTTGCCATGTGAAAAATCTCCTTGCCTTTGGGCAACCATGATGGCATTTATTCTTAACTAAATACGATTAGCAGTTCCAGACAGAGCTGAGCTGAGCTTTAAAGAAATGGTGAAGAATTTTAGAACTTCTTCTGGCTTGTTACCAGCCTCCATCTACCCTTCTGTTGCCTCAGGAAAAATGCATTGAAACCAAACTCTTTCCTGTTAATACAGACATCACAGAAGGGGTGTCCCACATGTTTCCTGGGAGTCTGAATTGTTTTTTTGGATTATATCGCTTAGTTGAGGACTCTAGCTGTCCCGTGGTTTGTGAAGAATAGTTCTGGATGTTTTTTCCCCCGTATATGTTTTAATACAAAGAGGTTTTGCCTGATATGTGGAAATCTGTGTTCCTGTGTAAGAGTACTGTCTTGGAGATACTGAAAGAAATTTAACTCCTAAGTATTTCCTTTTTCAATCTTAGTCTGTTGATAAAGAAGTATTACATGAGGCTAGAAAAAAAGACAATATCTGAAGTAATTGTTGCTGGTGCTTGCATTTATAACATCAAAGGAGGATGAGCGCAAGAGAGCTCTTGGGCCTAATCATTCCATATAAACTAAGTGTAGAGTTATTTTGTTATTTGTATAAAGTTAGCAGTCTTTCCAGTATACGTATTTTAACCAGTTTTCATTTTATACATGCTTTTGCATCAAGAGCATAATAGAGGAACTGGGAAGTCCTCTATGGAAAAGAAAATGTGAAATTCTTTTTTAATAGCAGGTAAGGTAACCTTTCAGGCTTTTGGATTAAAAAAAATGAAAAAAAAAGGGAAATGCAGTTTTACTCTCTTGCTGTAATTACCTATTATGGCCGAGTCTGAATTCAAAGCCAGTTACTGTAAACACAGTAGAATGACATTCTTAAGGCAAGGAAAAGGTATGAGGGTTTAGTTATACTGTGTCAGTAGAGAAATTTGAAGAGTTCTAATGAATGGTGCTTCCCATGTCACATATTTGAAGATGACCAGCATCAGCTGTCCAGAACAAACATTTAGATCTGTAAGGAGAAGTCATTCTCTGGTGAGTGCTTGCCTCCAGTCCACTGCCATTAGTCTTGGAGAATGTCATATCAAGGGTGAAATGGTGCAATTTCTTTTTAATAGTCTTTTTGTGGAGCAATTTATTAACAAAGAGCTGTTGTGTAATAATTCTATATATAAATAGAGATTATATTTTGCTAGGTTTTTTTAAAGTTGTTTTTTTGTTTGTTTGCTTTAATGTTTACAGAATCATTTGGTTGTTTATAATTTTTCGTAACACACTGAATTCCTAATTCAGACAGAACTCACATGTAATCTCTCTTTGCAGGCTAACATTGGTGCTGTATGCCAACTCAAAGGAAAGGTGAAAAAGCCAAAGTTTGAAGCTTTCAGGATTTCTCCTGTTGATGGCAAATCTGTCTTCAACTATAGTTGTCAGAGCCTGAATTCAGCAGAACTTGCAAAGAAGCGTCTTCGCCAGGAAATGGCAAAGGTAAAATGAAATGCATAACTGGAAGATCTCGGCTTGCTGTATGTAGTCCTTAAACAAGAGAGATGAATTAAATAGTTTTACAATAGTAACTTCCATGTCAGTGCATAGGAAGGGAATTTGGGATCCAAAAAGATCTCATTCTGAGAGGTATTCTTTGTTGCTGTGTAAAATTCTGCTCTTAATGCTGTTCGTTATAGTCAAGTTGTCTCATCTCCGTGCCTTGGGCAGTCATTCTGAGTGCAAACTTTGATAACCTAGGTAGTCACTTCCAGTTCTGTGTCCCACACATTAATAAGTGGGAGAATTTGAGTAATTGCAGCGTCGGTGTATGCAGATTTGAAGAACACATTTGAAGAATCACATTTATCTGCTTTTGTCTGCATAGCTGGCTTGACTCTTAGTAACGAATGCTATTTTCCTATCAGCTAGTGGAAACTACTGTAGCTCTGTGAAAACAGTTCACGATATACCGTGAAAACAGTTCATGATTTACCGTGAACACAGTATGAACTAGAGTTCTCTTTTTGTGCAAATAACATTAAAGATATTTCTTTCTGTAATTATTTTACGGATGTCTCATTATATCAGTTGCAATTAAATACATCATTGGATCATAACAGAATGAAATTTAAATTTTTAAAAAATATTTAATTATATATATTTTGTATTACTTTGTTCTATGATTCCTTGCAGTCTTAAGGAAGGAAATTATACCAGTTCTGTATGTTATGGGCTGCTTTCCCAGCAAATGGGAATTCACATTAACATTTTTTGTGTAGGAACCAAAGAACAGATTCACTTATTGTCATGAGTATCTGTCAGCCACATTTGACGCAGTGGATGTGGTTGCTGCCTGTAAGGAATTCTTTGCAAAATCCAAGAGTATGTGGCTGTCACCAGATGGGTTTGTATTTCCTGGATTTAAGAGCAGCACTGAAAGTAACCTGCACCCTCAGATGCCTGATGAAGCACGTCTGGAGGAATTAAGGCAGGTAACAGAAAACTTCAATCAACAGTCCCAAGTGAACTCTAGCATTTTAGGAGACTTGAAAGAGGCAGAGTATATGGAATTCTCTTTTGAGGGGGACAGCCTAGGCAGCTCTTTTGAGGGTGACGCCTATATTTGCAGTTTGGGTGCAGCAGCATCTCGCTCACCCAGGTGGTATTTTGTTTGCATACACAAACATCAAAAGAAGTGTGCCAGCAGGGCTGCATCAAAAAAAGCATGGCCAGCAGGTCGAGGGGAGGTGATTCTGCCCCTCTACTCCACTCTCGTGAGACCCCACCTGGAATACTGTGTCCAGGTCTGGAGCCCCCAACATAAGAAGGACGTGGACCTGTTGGAGTGGGTCCAGAGGAGGCCACAAAGATGATCCGAGGGCTGGAGCACCTCTGCTGTGAGGACAGGCTGAGAGAGTTGGGGTTGTTCAGCCTGGAGAAGAGAAGGCTCCGGGGAGACCTTCTAAGGCTTCCAGTATCTGAAGGGGGCCTACAAGAAAGCTGGAGAGGGACTTTTTACAAGGGCATGAAGTGATAGGACGAGGGGTAATGGCTTCACACTGGAAGAGGGGAGATTTAGATTAGACCTCAGGAAGAAATTCTTTACTCTGAGGGTGGTGAGGCACTGGAACAGGTTACCCAGGGAAGCTGTGGCTGCCCCATCCCTGGAAGTGTTCGAGGCCAGGTTGGATGGGGCTTTGAGCAACCTGGTCTAGTGGGAGGTGTCCCTGCCCATGGCAGGGGTGTTGGAACTAGGTGATCTTTAAGGTCCCTTCCAACCTAAACCATTCTATGACAATTCTATGATGATGATGATTCTATGACAAACTCTACCCAGAACACATACAGAAAATGCCTTTGCCAATATTAATTGGATATTAATAGGTATTAATGGACTACAGAGTGCTTTGTTTTACATTTACAAGTGGGGTCTAGTGTCAGAAAAATCATAATATTGCATTCCATGATGAATGGGTTCCAGGCTGTTCTTCACGAGTTGCCAATCTAGGTGTAGCCTTCATGTTTTCAAATTCCCTCACAGCTTATTCCATCTTTTATTTATGATTTGTAATTACAGTTTTATAGAGTGTTTGTCCTCCACCACTGTGTTGTCAGTCAGTTTCTTTCTGCCCTGTGTCCTCTCTCCCTTCTCCTGCTCTTTACAATTTAGCTTCTAGTTTCCTGCCATTTTACTGGATCATCACCTTCACTAGTTTACAGTTCCCTGTTTTGAACAGTCTTCAGCATCATGCACACTGTAGCGCATGTGGTCTGCATTAGGAAGATAATTGTATGTTATTAGAATTGGCAAGATGAGGAAATAAAGGGAATAGAACAGGTTTTTTTGTGCAGGATCAGTAAATTCTACCAAATTAATTGAACACAGTCATGGCACAGAGTGGAACAAGCTGAATAGCTGAATCCATTATTGTATTTTGCAAGAATGTGTACATGTTCATTTAATTTTCAGGCTTTATTTATCCTTTTTTTTTTCTCCAGACAAATTAAAGTAGTTTCTTAAAAAGGTTAGAGTATAGCTGAAGTGAAATGGTTAGTGAAAAAAAAGTGCTTTTTCCTGGTCCATGATGCTGGAGAACGTATCTTCTCATGAAGGAGCAAAGAACATTCGCTGACCAAGAGCCAGCCAGTACAGTATAATTGCTGGTGCCTTTTGCTGAAGAGACAAAAAAGAGGAGGGGAACTGGGCAGTACAGGATAAAAAAACCGACAAGCTGAAAAAGGGGTAGCAGGCTGACAGTGCAGCAGCCGTGACACTGACACCAGAGTTACCCAACTGAAGTACCTGGGGGACTGTGATATTTGGTGTGGGGGTAGCAGTTGTTGGTTAGTATGTTGTGTTGACCATTGGCATCTACTGATGGGATGAGAGAGGGGAAGAGGGCTGACATCTTACCCTGAACGACACTAAGTGTAACCTGGCAGTACCAATAGCTGTGTAGCAGCAGCGCTAGGCATGGAGCTGAGAGAAAAGAGGAAGGAGGCTCCTTCTGCTCACACAGGGTCCTCACGTACATGACCAGCATTATATTGGGTAATGGAGATAGATTCTGGACTTACCATTCATGTTACCTGAAAGGTGGAACAAAAGCAGAAAGCTATTAGGATCCCATTCTGAAGCAGCCTGGTTTTGATACATTGCCTCTTTAACCGTCCTGGTTTTCTTCTCAAACACAGAATTTGACCACCTTCTGTGATACCGTCCCTTGGGAGACAAAAAAGTTCTTGGAGTTCTTTTGGATTCCTAAAATATCTGTACTGTTTCTGTACTGTAAAATATCTGTACAGTTTCTGTACTGACTCAGCTATCCTTCAACTGCACAGTTTTAGGTGAAACAGTGAAAGTACAGGGCTAACAACAGACTGTGGAGCTTAGGAAGGATAGTCTTGTCTGAAAAAAATCTAACTGGTATTTCAGCAGTGGATAGTCAGAGGACCACAAAAAGTTGAACTCTGTTTTGCAATTGTGATGATGAATATTCCTGCCATGATTCCACCTGTTTCTGCAGGACAGCTGAGCTCTTGGTCCCCAGAGTTTAATACTTATGGTTGTATTTTTAGAAGCACTAGGACAGTTTCTGCTTTCTAAAAGCACTATGCTTTACAATTATCCTTGAGGTGATATATAGCTCTCACTGTTCTGGCAATTCTGTGCAGCCAGCCCACTTCTTACCGTTGGGAAAAGATAAATAACTAGTTAGGTTTTGGACTGGGTCTGTTGTCTTACAGTCTCATTGTGCGGAGGAGGATTTGACACGGACTCACATGGACGAGAGGGATGGTCCATGTTCGCCTGCAAGTTTAGCAGCTGTGTATGAAATACAGGAAAGTGCATCAGACCCTTTATATCACTGCAGAGAAATGTGACATAAATATGAAATTGAATCCCCTGCCAGGTATTTCTGAAGTATACCATACGTGCCGTTATGTTAGTAACAGCTCAGTACTAGACTATCAGCAGCTTGCTTATGGAGTGGATTTTTGTTGTTATTCATGTGAGTCAAACACAACAAATTGAAAGGCTACTTACAGACAGAAATAGCCTTGTGTAGTGAAGTCTGGACTTTGGTAAGAGCCTGTTATGGTAGTTGGTAGATCGCTGCCCAAGAATCTGGCTAACTTGTTTTTTGTGACTCCTTCCTGGTGATTTTGGCCTGTCTTCTTAATGGGATTCAATTTTCATTTAGAAATGGCAGGAGAATGCTCTGCATGCTAACATGGAGCCAGTGCTGTCACGAGACAGATGGAGCTGGGACAAACGGCACATTGATTTCGATCTTTGTAAGAAGCCACCTGAGCTCGTCATGACAACAGCCCCACAGACTGGTAATGGATCTGTTAAAATTAACTAATCACAAAGCTTTTAACTTGAAGCTCTGACATATGGGCCTGAAGCTTGTTCAGTTCTGCCATCGAGGGAGTTTGAATGCAAAGAGGTTTAGCAAGGAGATCCATGTACAGCAAAACTGTTCGTACTCTAGCAAATGAAGCATCTTAGGATGTAAGACCTTGGTCATACTCCAATTTTACCCCTCCATTTACCCAACTTCTTAGTCTTACTTCCTGTGTCTGTAGTAAAATATGACAGGGAGGAATAGATCATTCTTGGCTTATTCTGCTGTAACGCTGGCTTTGCTGGCTGCCCGAGCTTCCTTTATCCAGATGGATGACAATCAGCTTTAGTTACCAAGGGCAGACAAAAAGCTACCTTGCAGACTGTAAGCAATAGCAGCTAAGCAGTCCAGAGGGGACCTGAGATGAGCCCATTAAAACTGCACGCCGTCTCAGCAGCCTGCAGTGTGCCTGGAGTGGATAACCTTGTGTTCGCCCACAAAAAGTAACAGACAAAGGTGTATTTCATTATGGAACAGGATTTTCAAAAGTTTGCCATGTTTTTCTTTTTGCCCAGAACCAGCTGAGAGTCACTGCAATATTTACAAGCAGAAAACTATAGATTTATTGTGGTTGTTAGAATCTTTCATCTTTTACAACTTTTCTGCTGCAACTTGCAAAATGCTTGGTGCAGTTCTCCTCAAGTGCTTCTTACAGAGAAATGCTTTTGGAAGCAGTCAGTCAGGATAATTCCACATTCACGTGTGTTTTATGGAGCCTACAGGACAGTGAATTGTCTTTGCTGTGTGCCCTAGCTGTTATTCCAACACCTGCATCCTTTCTTCTAGTGGAATCCTTGTGAGAAAGGTTGTTCTTCGCAATAAAGGCCTACTTTTTTTAGTAAACAGCCAAACCTTATCTTTTCCGTCTAACTGGTTTCTATTGCCTGGTTTTTCTTTTACAGTCTGTTGTTGGCCTTGTGAAGATGCTACTCGGAGTCTGCAAACTGCCTTTGGTGATACCAAGCTGAAAGCTCACCAGCGCTCCACAGCAGCCGAGTTACCCACGTGTGGGCCAAGAGCCGGGTTTCAGCTACAGAAGCTCCAAGGACTTCTGAAAGATGAACCTCTGAAATTCTTGCTCAGGAAGGCAGGACCAATTTTGGAGGTAAAGGGTGACTGACCCTGGCACCTACCTTAGCGCAGCAACAGCTGTCCTGCACTGTGTGGAATGCAGATAACGTGTGACACTCTTAATTTAGCACAATACTTCTGGAAGTAAAACTCTTTGTTAAAATTGGTGTTGATAGCACTGGTTGACTCCATCTTACAAAGCTCTTAGAAAAACGTATCAGCCCGGGCACAAAATGATTTCTTTTTTTTTTCTTCTTTTTTTTTGTTCTTTTGTTTTGATGCTCAGAGATAATGGAGGAAGCGGGGAGAATTTCTGTCCAATTAACTAACTTGCCTGTCACTGTGCAGTGGGTGAGAAAAGAACAATTTTTGGCCAGCTGGCTTAGCAGCTCTGAAAGGAATGGTAATCTCCCCTAATGAAATATAGGGGCCGGATGCCAAATGTCTCACCATGTGTTCTCTTGATTACCATAGTGCTGTATAGAGCGTTGCACTTCAGCCTGTTGGTGCAAAAATCTCACACAGACACCCCAGTTTGCAAGAGTAAAGGATTTGTGCTCATTAATATGAAAAGCTGTATGGGTGGCCTGTACCTAACTGTTCTTTTGTTGGCTGAACCATACTCCGTGCTTGCATATAAATGACTGACCCAAACCCTGAGCTTGCTGATTTTGATCAAAGGGGCTGAAGCTCACTGTTGGCTACAAATGCTCTAGAAAAACAAACACAGGAACTATGAGAATGTTGGTAACAAAAGCAGAGTTAAACCTTTGAGGCCAACTCACTGCCACTCACCTTTTTTTTTTTTTTTTTTTTTTTTTTTAAAGTGATCTCAAATCCAGGCTTGTAAGACCAATACGAGTTTGAGCAATCTGTGCATTTCCAATCTTGTAGTTTGCCTGTAAGGTAAATGCTCATTTATGTAATGAGGGTGGAACAGCTTTCATGTTCTTGTCCATATTTTGGGGAATCTATGCATTTAAAAATGGGCCCACTTTGCTCAGAGGCACCCACAACTTCTTTGTAGGCAGACATTCCTCACCTCTTCCTTTTTTTAAAAGCCTAGCCTAGCTGGCTGAGCACCTGAACAGCCGCTATTTTCTTGTCCCAGCCTGTCCCAGCCCTGTCAGTGTTGGACAACCGGCCCTGTGACACCGGTACGGATGCCCTCCCAGGAAGGAGGAAAAGCATTGCCAGTGGCTTTGCACCAGGACCTGAAGACCAGCACAGCTTGAAGTGGCGCAAGAATGTTATCCCCCGGCACAACAGAGAGCATGAGAAGTTTGAAAAACTCCAAGGCGCAGATTTCAGGTAAGATAACCTAATTGCTAGCAACACCAAAGTGGGCCCACATCATTTATATAGTGCATGTCAAAGACTTACAGTACACAGCCATTGTAATAATAAATTACTAGATTGATAAATTAAATTCTTAGGATGTCCCAAAGAGACAAACCAATTGCATAGACCAACCTGGCATTCTTGGGGTCTCCCTTCCAAGTCCGCACTCCAGAATTAAGGAATTAGATTTGTCACTGGTAAACACTGGCCCTGGATGTCACTATGTGTTACCTGTATTTTCACAGATTGAGCTTTCCACAGAGCTGTCAAAAGATGCTGACGCTTCAGCCATATGCTTGGCCTTACAGTGGAGAACATAGGCTGCAGCACTTCTCATCTAAGAAACATAAATCCAAGTTCTTGAAGAGCAATTTTTACCTTTCCAGTTTAATTTAACTGCTAGAAATTTGAAGACGTTTCATGTTATTTGAACTTTCTAAATTAAACTATATTGGACTGCAAATCTTGCATTAACAGGAAACTTGTAGTTACTATCTCAAATTACATATGGACCAATGTAAAGTGGTTTAATTGGTATTTTGTTCTTTATTGCGGGAGACGAGTTTTGGCCTTTATTTTGCTGTCATCCCATCACATAGTCTAAGATACTGCTTCGCTTCATTTAATTAGTCAGTTGTCGCAGAAATGAAATTTTTCAGAATCCCACACTAGATATGAATCATGCTTAACAAGGTCAGACTTTTTAGCCTTTGGAGTGTCAACTTCTGAAATGATGATTCATTAGCTTCTGTGTTGAACCTGGTATTTTACTAGGTTGACCACTAGATTTGTCATTTCATCACTTGTCTCTTTGGCCATCACTTGGAAGGCCAAAGGCAAGGCAGAGCTGCATCTAAGGGAGCAGAGTGAGTCTTAGCTAACAAAATTATTGTCTGTGTTAGCTGATTCAGAACTACTAAGCTGTTAGTAAGCAAGCTGTGGCCAGAGCCCACACCAGTCTTGAAATGCTGCAGCACTTGATGGTCAAAATTCCTTATTCAAATCACACTTCTCCTAAGTGGTGTTGAGTAACAAGAATGAAGTAACATAGTAATTGATGAAAGTGGTGAGCTCATTGGCTATTAGAGTGAATTATTTTACAGATTCAGTGGCGTTCAGTAAACATCTCGAATTGAAAAATTGCAGCTCTATTCAGAATTTGTAGATAAAGAGATACAGCTTAATCTAAGAGTCCTTTTTCATTCCAGGTTACTTTGCTATAAACATTCATTTGTTCACCTGAGAGAACAATCTGCAAGAGCAGGAGAACGCACCACCATCCTCGCACAACAGCAAGACCCTCTCCAGAATGATAGGCCAGAGCAAAGTTATTCTGGATACAGGTAACTTGGTAAACAGAAAGGACTCAATGAACAACAGAAAATCGGTGATTACCTGACCCCTAATAATTGCCTTCCTAATGAGATCTGGCCAGCAAGTAATCCCCAAAGACAAGCGTGTCACTGGATAAAACTGACCTTGCAGGGATAGTTAAGAGATAGCTAAATTACATTTGCAAGAGGGTAGGGGAAAAAATGCGTGAACTGTCATTGTCTGACTAATGCTCATGAAAAATCTATTGTATCGTGAGGTTTTTTTAATAGAGCTGACAGCTTATATTTAAATAAAACCTCCTATTTTTAAAAAACAAAACAAAGGGGCCAGTGTAAGGCTTAAGACCAAGGCAAGAACAGAACACGGAGAAGTTCTGATTAAATACAAGGAAAAACATTTAAATGGGAGCTCAGAGAGACAGTGAAACCCCCATCCTTAGGGACATCTAAAACTCACCTGGAGAAGGCAATGATGACTGTAGCTGGCACTGCTGTTCGCAGTGCGTTGGACAAGATGACCACCGGAGGTCCCTTCCAAACTAAATTGTTCTGATTCTGCAAGTCTTTCAGTGCTTCTCTAAAGGTAAGTAGTTGATATAAGCTTAAAGATACTTACAAAAACACCCAATCCCTTTCCTGGGAAAACATCTCACTGCCCAAACCTCAACTGTCTTTATTTAGCTCCAAGGGAAACAGACATCTAGTAAGATAACTTGAGATTTAAATAAAATTTACTTTTCTTTATTTATTCTCTTTATACGGAGTTGTGTTTAGAGATTTTATTTTACATAGTTACAGCTAATTACATTGGGTAAACTCATGAAATAGTTATTTTTAAGGTTTTAAATACTTGAGCTGCAGAAAATTAGCCACTGATTTACATTCATCAGTATTTGCTATCAGGGAAGCAATCAGAACGTCCTGTCCAGTGGATGAGAACAGGTATACGCTCTCTTTTCCAGTACCTGCTTTGCAGCTTTTTTAATACAGTCATCCAGATTTTCATCTGCATCTGTGGAGAAAGAGAAGGAAACTTAACTGAATAGCACAAATAGCACAAATAGCTTTCCTAGCTTTCTTTCAGAAAGGATTTTAGAATACAAATGCAAGTATCTCCATTTCAGTGCCAGGAAATAATTTAACATTAACTTCTAAAGCAGACTGATTATTGCAGACGGAGTTTCACAGTGCAAATGCCTAACTGGTCAGTACTTAACCGAATAGATCAAAAAGCTACTTGTTATTTAGGACTATTTGCTACTGATAGATTTTATATTCCTCCCCACAGTTGGGAAAGAAGAATCACCGCAGTTTGTTTTATCTATTAAATGAAGAGTCTCTTTTATTTTCAACTGGCACCCGTTCTGTTCCTCATCCGAGTTAGAAGCAGAGCAAAACTATTCTGTTGGTCACATCAAAACCACCCACGTTTGATTAGAGTCTGTGAAAGCCCTGAGTATAACATCTATTTTATTTTATAGAACTTACATTTTTCTAATTGAGCCATGGCATAATTATTCTTGAAATATGCTTCTGTGCAGAAGATATTTGTCAGAAGCACCTAAGAAAATAGTAAAACTCAGTTGAAAACTAGTAAATTAATTTCATAAACAAAACAATGTAGTAAAAATACAGTAATTTAAAATTCTGGAAGTCTAGTTTTGTCTCTTGATAATGGAGCCCTGCAAGCTAGTAGCGTATGTTGCAAGCTCAGTTGTTATTGTTCCCCCACAGCTGCCCCGTGTCAGAGTTGGGATGATCCCTCCACTCAAAACTGCCTAGAAGACATGGCTGGTAATAAATCCAGAAGGGGCTTACATGCAGAGAATCTTAAGTCTCAAGGCCAGTGAAGACAAAGCTTAATCAGTTTGGATTCATCTAACACTTAATTGTAGCAAATTTACTTGTCCTGTAGCATAACCGTTACCATGAAACTTTAAGTCAGCTACTATACAACCACCTGTGTGACAAACTGCGACTTTACTGTCAATAAATTTATTGTCAAAATAGTTGTAATTATACATTACTGTTTATTAATGATTATATGGGAAGAGTTTGGGAAGAACTGCATGGTATTAGCAGGAACATGCGCATTTGTAATTCATTCATAAATGCATATGTATGTGTTAACATATTTTAAATACTCTGATAGCATGCAACTCATGTTCAGAGCCCCTGAGAGGCAATTGGTGTGGTCACTGCACTCTTGGCACCCATCAGTTTAGAAACATTCTGGAGCACTGTTGGTTTTATGGGGGAGTTTGCTCTGGTAGATGATACAAATTCTTAAAATACAGAGTGTGCTTTTAAGTGTGACAAAAGCTATTTGTCATTGAGGTTTTGCAAAGTCTGAGACGTTAGCATGCAGTGCCTGCTGGTTTAAGAGCACTCTCCTAGGGGAGCATCCTGCTCATGCGTGATTCAGAATTGAGGGAAAATTGGCTCGTGGAGGCAAAGGGAGCTGGGCAGAGCCTTGTAACAAGCAGCCAGGCTGTAACATTGCAAGGAGAAGTCTGAGGCTGGATAGTGCCTCTTTATTACAAAACACTGAGTGAGGCAGAACAGTAATAAAGACCAATTGTTAAGCTACACGATCCAAGAAACGCAGACATTAAATGGGTATGAATGACTGATATTAAAGTACACTTACTTCATGGTCATGGTTCCTTAGCCCAATACTGATTGACCGGCTAGCTCTAGAAATAGCTGCAGTCATTGCATATAAATTAATAACTATATCTGCCACTCTCTTCAGAACCAACTGCTCATCCACTATTGTCTAGAAGAGTAAAAAATTATTATTAGCTTGTAGTTCATCAATTCAAAAACTTTAACCAAACATTTTTTTCATGCTTTGTATGGTCCTACTTATTTAGCACAGACAGTTAAGTAGTTACGTAGAATTTCTACCCTAAGTCAGACAGATTTGGATTAATTTACGCTCCACCTTTTAACAGTTTTGGATTAACTATGTTTAAACTAGGAAGTTTTGGATTAACCTTCCACCTTTTAACAGTCTTTCTGGCAGCAGCCAACCGTAAAAATGCTGTGTCTTGAAACCACTTTGGTAAATGCCAAAATCACTGAAATTAAAATACCAAATATATTAATCCTGTTCAAAAAATGCGTTAGGTAAAGTGGAACATGGTGGGGCCTAGTCTGATAAGCATTCTCAGAACACATCACATTAACTGTCACAAAATTGAAAATCCAGGGTATTCTAAGTTCAGTCTCTCCTATTTTAACTCCACCACTTTGCATGGCATAATTAATTATACATTCGTTTGCTGTACAATATGGACAAAGAGCATCAATTCAAGAACTGCTGGTACAGCTCTTCATTTGGCACCAGGGGAACGGGGTCCAGTGACTGCTCACAGCAAGTACTTAAAATGGTCACTGGAGCTGGCAGGATCTGTGCTTACAGAGGTAGAAGAAAACAACTAATTCACCGAGATTGCTGTGGATTGGGTTTGGTGGTGGTTGTTTTGTTTTTTTTTTTGTAACATAAATTGTCCATTATATCAAGTCTGGAATAAGTTTCAGTATATTTTCTCATATTCAATGGAAATGTGTTGCGTAAAGGAAGTCCTGGCTCTTGCCATACACACCGTCCACTCTAGATTCTAGCAAGCCCAATTTGGTTGAGGATAAGCTATTCAATAACGAAGGTAACACAAAAAATAGTAGTTACCTTGCCAAACCTACTTAGCAGGCCTCTCACCGTAGTTCCAAAATAATAAATGTTTTCTTCAAGTTTCTTGCCACTTTCCTACAACATAAAACAGAAAATGCAACAATTTGAGTAGTCTTCTAAGGGAAAAAACAAGCACGCCCTTGCCCCCTTAGACCAGGACGCTTGGCTAACCCACAAGCCTAGTATAGGGAAGCACCTCTGGGTGCTCAGCTGATTAACCAAAACCTCACCCTGGGCAACACTCCCTCTGCCTGAGAAAGTAGCTGCTCTGCCCGCCCAGATCACTGGTGGATTTAGTAGCCAAGACACAAATGAGAACTCTCAAGTAGAGCAGAGAACTAGTTTTCCTGTTTTAATTAACCAAGACTGAAGTGTAGCAGAACACTGTCAAGAGGTCTGGAATCAATTCTGAGTGATGAAAATGAAGGAGCAATGTACGCTCAGTTCAACAACCAACAGGCAATCCTACTGAAGAAAGTAACGTGTAAGCCCCAAGATGTGTGCCCCACCACAAGAACAAACTTTCCCTCTCTAAAAAAAATGGCAGTTCAATTTTCTGCTAAATGCAGTGTTTATTACTGGTCCCGGACCAGAATTCCCTTTTAAGACGCTCTTTCACCATTTTACATCTTTTTCTTCCCAGCTAAAAAGGAGAAAAAGTTTCCCTATTTACCTAAGAGGAATGAGATTATAAAATGTTATTCTTTTCTGAGGGGGAAAATCGCTGTTTTAGATGCAGCCCTGGTATCCTGAAGCCCAAACGCTACTAGATTTTTCTCTTGGCAAGCACTGTGTTTTTTAACATTCATCTAGTTTGCTGCTGAAAGCCAGACAGGCACTATTCTTACTCTATAAAATATGCATTACAATTTTCTAAATTTTACTTTTTGTAACTTTTCAGTATTGTCTTTATGCTTATGCAAATAATAGTCTAAACAATTCTTATGCAACATTTAAATCTGCACAGCAAACATAATTCTTATTCTAAGTGCAGCAGGTTATGAAAATCCTGAAAAATCACCATTATCTGGTACCACTGTATGAATTCACCGATTGTCTCAAATTCTGGTATTAAGTAGGAAGAAAATTTCCAATGTCATATTTGGCTTTTATTAATTCATAAACGCAACAACTACTTCATTATGCTGATTCTTATAATATGAAGGCAAGTAAGTGGGTTTGAAGCTATTTAGAGGAAACTCAAATCTGGCGTGTCAGCTAGGTCAGAACTGCTGTAGTTAAAGCAATCCACCCCCGCACTCCGGTGGCACTGCAGAGCACAGAAGGCAGTCCCATACTGTTAAGCTTCCTTAGGGGAGCAGAACAGCATTAGCAAGTCCCAGCAGATCCTCTTACCTGTGTGCCTGAAATACCTGACCTGGAGGACAGGTATGCTGACAGAATGGTAAACATAATTTTGTTACAGTTTTTCAAATCACTAACGAAACATCATAGGAAAAACATACCTTATCTTTTTTCTATTAACAGAACATTCCTCTTTGGTCATAAAAATTATTTATGAAGTGATTAACAAGTACGTATATATAGTTCACAGAAATTCTTACCTAAAACTGTGTTACTATTGAACAGGAAAGAATACTGTGTTTTGTAACTGAGCTTATTATGAAGGGCAGCAACAGAATATTACAAACAAAGACTTCAGTACTATGAAGGCTCAATTTATATAAATTATTAAAATGGATACAAACCCGGACTTGGTATAAATACAGACTTAGAGCAGTCTTCATTTTACCTTAATATGTACTCATACAATATCTATAACTAAGTCCTTACCCCTGAAAAGGTATAAACATCTGCTGAAATTTGTAAATCTCACTGTTCCTAAGCACACATTTTAGTTTGCATAAACAGGGTATCAAGTTGTGACAAGCAGCAAAGGGAATCAAACATGAAAGACCAGTGTCTGGATCTGCTCAACAAGCGCTCTGTGTCCCCCTGCCCTTACCTGGAGGCTGGGATGCACCACTCCACGATCACCAGCTAGCCCATAATCCACTTTTCTGCCCATCGTGTCCCGCAGTTTGTTTAGAAACTCCCCCAGCGCCACTCCCACATTTCCTTTCTTGATTTCTCTAAAATGTTGGGTAAACAATAGCTGTTAAAGGTCATTTCCTGGTTTGCAAGGGAAGTTTCAGGAGGTTTGGATAACCATTTGAAATTCTAACTGCTTTACCAAAACACCTGCAGTTCATCTATGGATCATCCAGTCTTTGGATCCATTTTACTATTAAGTCTGGAAAACAATTATACAGCCTTATACAACATGGTTCATATTCAGTTCCTCTCAAAAATACAATAAATTCCAGAGACCAGTATATGTACTCAATATGTACAATACAGCTGTCTTACCAGTTAACACTGTTATAAAATCTTAAGTAAGTTATAAAATTTTAGTTACTGGTCTTGTAAGAAAGAATTTTACACAAGCTGGGATTCTAAGATAAAATACAGTAAGGCCAAGATTCCTAAATCTATAAAACATCCAATTAAAAAGAAAAAAGAATGCTATAACATTGAACTGCTTTTTAGACAGATAATACATCAAAAAATAGTTTCCCCTCTTATCTATAGTTAAACTGTTATCAGATTGTTTAGTTTATTAAAAACTGTTATCAAGAAATAAGAACATACTTAATTTTGTCGGTTAAGATTTTGCCTGCATATTGCATACCCGTCAAAGCAATATACATTCGCAGAATTTCATTTGTGCCCTGTAAAAAAACATAATATAAAGTGAAGTCAGTATCAAGTACAAAGTATTTTCAGTATTTAAAAATCCTGTGCTAATATTTTGTATACTTTTTTCCCCTAAAACTGCTTTTAATGTCTAAATTAAAAGGGTAAGGGATACTGGAAGCAATACTAAACACTCTAGTAATTATTTTTTTTTAAACTATTTGTATTATTTTGAAGACAGGTTCCTTAGTTAACTATAATGTTTACAATATTAACGAATGTTTTCCAAGCAGGTCTGTTGTTGTGCCAGTCTTCCCTTTCTATTGTTCTAGTGTTAAAAGATTACTCTTCATCCATCCATAAATGTTTGTTATCTTTCGCGTTATCATCTCAATTATAAATTCTGATTTCATTTAGCTGTGAAGAAGTTGAGCCTCTCATTATTAAACAAACATACATATGTATCACAATGAAGAAGAAACCAGAATAAATGCATTTTGAGTAAAAAAATAAGTGCTACATTGTTCCAGTAAAGGAACATTTAGATAGTTGTAAAACTGCTCAGTACGCCTGTTTGAAGAGCAAACGCAGACCAAGAAATTAAGCTGGTACTGTACAATTTGATGTCTGGGAGCCCTTTATATGATTGATTGGTTTAATATAGGCGGCTGAAGAATAAAGATCAAAACATAGAAAGCTGAAAAGCACCCCAAGTATTAGATCAGTGTCAAAACCGTAATGGCCCAGCATATCTGTCTGCTCCTGAGCCTAGGCAGGAAGTTTTGGAGGGGCACGTATGCAGCACAGACCGACAGGCAGGCACACACGCTGCCACGGATTCTGTCCGTGGCTGCAGCAAACTGCATTTATCTGATCTGCTTGCAGGTCCCTTACAAACAGGCCAAGATAAACAAGAAGGTAAGCACAACCTCCTTGTTTTAGGAGAACAGTAACTTTGTACAGCTGTTGGGACCAGTGAGAAAAATGAGCTGAATTACAGGAATTTCAGTGGTGTGGTGTTTTGGTTTTTCTTAAACAAGACTTCCTATAACCTGTCCAATGTGAAAGGTCTTCTCTGCTTCAACCACTCTAGACAGCACTCCTTACATCTGGTTTTGGTTTTACTATTCAGAATGTCTGTCAGATTCATAAACATCAAACCCCACAGGATGTAGGAGGATGACCTTGTAGGTTGCCTGGTCTGGCTCTTTAATCCATACTGGAATTGACTCTCCCTACTTACACGAGATAAACACACACGTATTTGCAAGAACAGCCAGGTGACTGCTATGCACTGAACTGCAGTTTGAAAATTCTTGCGTGCGTTTATTTGCAGTTGAGATCTCTGCTGTCCTTTCTAAACAGTCCATCAAGAAAAATCAAGTCTGGAAGTCTGACTCAGCTGTATAGATGAACGGTCACTGCTAATCCAGCTTGGAAACAGAATACATTTCACAGCCAAGATCATTAAACTTCTAAATTATCTTTTGTGAGTTTCTCTGCTTCACTTGTGTGGTTACTTGAGTCTAGGCACCAACAGAGCAGCTTAGCCACAAAAAAAAAACCCACCCCATCCTATTAGAGAAATCTGTTTAAAGATTGAAATTTTGCCCGTAGCTCTTACCAAATCCTATCAGTTACATTAGTACAGATACATGAGAATAAAGGCAGCAAAAAGGTCTCAAAATATGCTTGATACAAAGCAAGATGGCCAACTTCCTTCTTACACGGCTCCTGCTCTGGCAGCCAGAGTACTCTGATTTCATCAGGTGTCCGCGTACGCAATTACAACTATTTACGGAACATAAACCGGTGAGTTACTTTTGTCAACTAAAATAGTTTTAGGCTTTTATGCTAATTTAGAATCCTTTAGTCTGTTCAAAACAACAACAAACCAGACCCATGAACTGAGACTGTTTTTTTCTCATGACAGAGCATTTAAAACATCTGCATATTTTGTTAAAAACATCCAGAAAGTTTCCTAAATATTTAAGAAACTGTATATACACTACTGGTATACATAGATAACTGTATATATACTACCGTATATATATATAGAGAGTACCAGTTTGTTCTTTTCAGAGGCAAAGCTGGTGCCAGTTCCTACCGTAACTCACACTTTGTGGTTAGTCTATAGAAGCCATCATAGCTTATTTAATTATAGGAAAGTATTATCCATACCTCCAAAGAAAAACAGGTTAGTTCTTCAGTCTTATTCTAACTATTACAGACTTTGCAACTAAAGGAATGAAAGCCCGTTCAACTGAATACTCGGGTTTCAGTTCAGGTTTTCAGGATGCGAGAGTGTGAATTTCAGTTTACAGTAAAACCAGTATCTTGATACATGCCTCAAAAATCAGAAGTATCCTGGTATCTCTGAGATAGCGTTCATAGGGGTAATCTTTCATATAGCCAAGGCCGCCAAGAATTTGCAGTGCTTCACTTACACAAGTCCATGCACCTTCAGAACTGAACACCTGCCAATGAACAGTATTTTAATCGCCACGCTAAATACAGAATACATTGCTCCATCATTATAGCTACGTGACATCACAGTAATATTCTGTACTGCTGTTACAATATTCCTGTTCAAAGCTTGCCTGAAATAGTCTCAGGGTGTATACTTTAGTCAAACTTAAATAGTTTCCTTGCAATCCACTGAAATGTATAAGGAAATATTCCTGGGAGAGCCAGAGCCACAAACGGGAAGAACAGCTGTAGCTGGTAGGGTGGACCCCTTCATGGCTGCCCAGAGTCACCAGCACACGAGTTCTTTTGTAGTGACCACTGACCATAAGAGACCATTGACGGTGGCCGAAAATCTATGCGTCCTCCTCGAGGGAGCGCCCAGCCCTGCACCGCAGAAATGCCACAGACAAACAGTAATGCTCCGGCAGAGAGGGCCTGGCTCGGTCTCAATGTATAACCTGCAACCACTTCTGAGTTAAAGCCAGGACAGAAGCACCTTAGCCAGGCCTGCAGCTGGAAATACAAACTGTGTGCCTTTTTCACTCCTGCTACCCTGGGGGGCCACATAAAAACAGAGCTCAAGAGGGCCGTGATATTCCAAACCTGTGGTATGCAGTTTTTATTTTGTATGATGACAAAAACCGGAATCTGAGGTAATCAACAGTACATGGGATATAGAGAAAATGGTAATGGCTATTTTTTTCATCTAGTGGAGGTTTTTTTGTATCGTTTGTCTAAATGTGATGGCTGAGCTTCTCAGCAATTTGGAATGTAGACTGAAAAACAGGAGGGATGTTAAGTGTGTATTAGCTTAAAGCCGTAGGCAAGTCTTTCAATAAAATTAATTACCTTGACCATGGCTGCCTCCACGGAGCAGTCTGGAAACCCTGGCCTGTCCATCATTCCTGCAGTGAGGTAAGCCATACTCTCCATTACATATGCTTTCACAGCCATAAAACAAAACTTCTCCTGTCAAATAGTAATGAAAGGAATCACACAGTAATTCAGATGCAAAATCCCACAGTCAAGCCTGAAACTTAAGAGCACAGTTGCAGTTTTCATGTGTTTAAGATATTACGAAGTACTAATTAATAAAAAGTACTACTGCAAAACGATGAAAAAATCTAAAAAAAGTCCTTATTCATTACATTTATCATTTAAAAGATCAGTGTACAGAAGCCTGTGCTAAGCTTACACAAATTTAATACCTCTAGCCATTTCTTTAAACCAGTACAGCCGAGAGAGACCCACCATAATCTACGTTCTTGCACTTAGTCAATACAAAGCACAGAGATATAGGATTTTCATTTTTTATTACCTGAATTAATCCAAATTCGCTCAGTTTCTTATTGAATTGTTTCCTGGTACACGCATACTCGGCTGTCATTTCTTAAAAAAAAAAAAAAAAAATTACAAATCCTTCTCAAACCAGCAGAACTCTAACTGTGACAGAGCATTCCTGCCGATAGTGTCTTTCTACTAATGGATTGTGACACGCCAACCTCTACCTAGTAAACCCCTTGCTGCTGCAGCAGCTGCAGCTTGTGAAAACCACCCTCAAAATGACAGTGTTGATAATGTTTGGGAACAGTGTGCCAAAGCCTTTTAAACCAGAACCTGAGGTGTGAACCTGTACTCCCAGAGAAGGCACATTTTAGTGCTAATTGATTGCTTTAGAGGGATTTCTGTTACTATTTTGTGTAAATATTGATAGAAACCAATTTTATTACTTTGTACAAGCTTTGAGCCAGTTATTCAAGTGGGAGGTTTTACAGATTACACCTTCTAAAAGCAATAGTATATAGGCTGGTCTCTTAGTTAGAACATTTTACCTCAGAAAAATTAAAGAGCGGCAATAACTTTCCACTACATGAACTGAAAAAACCTCAGTGTTAAAACACAGTAAACAGGCTTTTAATAAAAATTTAACATAAAAATATTTTAGTGTTTTAAAGAAGTCAAAGCATGTTGAGTGACAATATAGCGATGTTGTTATGATCAAGACTTATGTTACTGTTCTGAATTAACTGCATTGTATATCTTACGCAGATCAGTTTTTTGCATGGCATCCAGCAATCCAGAACACCTAATTCACCCACCTATCAACTTTTTAATCATTCCAGCAGATGCACTGCCCATGCTAAATCTTCCACTGTTCAGGATATTCATGGCAACCTGTGAAGAAAAAGAATGCTTTTCAGGCAATGTTGTCACCACACTTCTCCTCAGGCCACACTTGTTACTGCTTTCTTGCTTCATCTTCAAGCACCTTCCCGGATTTCAATTGTCACTAGAATGCGCTTCCTACCCTGTGACCTGCCCTCATGTTGGTCAGCACAGCATTCAGCATCCCAGCAATAATGCTTCACAACTAGGCTTTTAAGGTCACCTACTACAGCCAATTTCGTACTTGAAATAGTTTTCAGATACTGATGAACCACTGACCTGGAAGTAATCCTCTATTCAAACTGCATTAAGGTAAAATGCAGATAAAAATGTACTTATCTGCAACTAGCCAAACGACATTCGAATTAGACAGCACTGCTGAAGTTTATCAGATGAAGGAGAAAAAACAGTATGTTGTTTAATGTGTGCACACAACAGCCAAATCTAAAAATCTTCTCTGCAGCTGACCTGCGATAGATGCCTTCCTGCTTCAGATACCTTTCAGCAACATACAAGACAAGGGAACAAGAATGAAAGGCATAGAAATGAAATACAGATCTATAACGTACAAAAACAGACTCTGAAATCTAGTATTATTGTTTCTTAACAAGAGAAACATGGGTGACAGTTCAAAGACTGTTGAGAAATTTAGCAAGAAGTCATTGTTCCTACATTTTAATTTGTGATAATTATCTGAAGAATAAACCATAAAAATCTTCTTTTAATATGGTTACTACATTAAAGATAATTGTTTCATTTAGCATTTAGGTCTGGACTTGCCTGCTACAGAAGGAGTAAGAAAACTGATTAAGAACAGTTTTGCAAATGCACACGTCAGACTCTCAGAGAAAGGTTACAACAGCAAAGCGACCAGCGGTAGCTTCACACTTCTCTGATGCAACGAAGAGTAGCCAGTGCCAGAGAAGCCTTTCAGTGTACTCCTCCTGTTATTGTCTTTTGCTATGATCTAATGCTGGAAAACCACCTGACAGCCATGGGACCCTGGACAGGATCTGCACTTCCCTCCAACCATTTCCCATTATACCCATTTCTTTCTCTCCCTTTCTACACAGTTTGCAATTCTGGCTGTAGAAAACAGCAGAAGACATTTCCCTGATTCAATTCAGGAGTTCTGTTGAAAAAGTTGCTCTCTTTTCTGAAGAGAACAGTATACCATGAAAAACAATTAAAAGCTGAAGAAAAAGCAGAGCCAGCTCTATAACTGTACTGAGAAGAAATACATACAAATCTGAAATTACGGCATGCTTGTGCACTGCGGCAGTGAAACCAATTAATACAAAGCACGTAAGGTAAACTAAGAAGTCCATCCTCCAGTATCCTTCAGTTTGGCAATGTTCATATTACCAATAAGCAAACTTCAGTACAGGCAAAAAAATTAAATCCCACCAAAAGTTTCCTTCAGGCTTTTAAAAATCATCACTACTTATTTTTACGGCTTACCTTAAATCCCCCTCCTACTTCTCCAATTACATTCTCTATAGGCACTTTTGTGTTTTCAAAATGTACTTCACAAGCTGAAACACAGAGTTAATAGCTGATGAATTATGTAAAAATATTTAAAAGACATTCAGGGACATAACATTCTTTTTGTAACAAGAAGTAGTTTTCCTAATCCACTGTTTATGACAGAATTACATATGCTTTGCCAAAGAAGTTAAAATTTGGGAAAAGACTGTAGTTGACTTCAATTACTGGTGTAAAATGCTCAAAATATAATTAATGCACACTGTGTAAATAGAGAACTATAGTTTTGTCTCTATTTTAAGGAACTGATACAGCAGTCAAGTCCAAATGATAGATGGTGAAAAACTATAATCATCAGCAAGCTTAAGAAGAGCCTATGAAAACTCACTTCTACATTAAAGCTACTTGGTCACTGAACCTTCTGAGTAATTTCTCTCACTGCATAGTTAGGGAAGCTTCACACGTGCAGAGAAGAATGATACAAGATGGATATCTTGTTTCACATCCTGCATTAGAAAGGACTCATAGGAAAAGCTAGGTAAAGAAACGTGAAACTTACACTGTTACACAGAATAGATACTGATTTGCCTCTGAATTCAGAAATTAAAACATTAAAATAATTTCTGTTAACAATTTTAAGTGATTCTTACTATTGGATCCTCGAATGCCTAACTTATCCTCAGGTTTCCCATGGGTGACTCCACCAAAATCCCGCTCTACGATGAAAGCAGTAATTTTGTCTTTTAGTTGTCCATCTTTATCAACAACCTCTGTCCTAGCAAATACTGTGAAAATATTAGCAAGGCCACCGTTTGATATCCAGACCTGTTTTGAGAGAGGAAAGGCATATAAGAAATGTATTTATTCTGATTTGGTGAGCACTGGTCTTAAGTGTTTCATAACAGACTAGCAAAGAACAGAGTGGTGAAAAATTGCTGCTTCTTCCCTTAGATTCTAATGAGCGCTTTGCCTCTTGTGAACACATTTCCAAGGGAACTTGACCACAGAATGGTAAGTTCAGAGCAACTATAAAAATAGGTTGCAACACAGATTTGAATTAAATTAAAATCCATGGTGCATTTTCACAAAAGCTTGTATATCCTGCTACTTGTGTCACGTGAAGGATACAAGGGTAATACAGACTGTAGAATCACTCTGCCCACAATAATTTCAACTCTGATGAGGGATTCTCAGAGTCAGGCCGCACATGTACGGCCTCTCCCACAGGATGGGTCTCTTCACATTACAGACAAATATATCAACAACCACAGATTAAGTCTGCAATGTATAAAATACTGTTGAATCCCCTACATCTCTACGTTTCAAGATTGCATTTTGCCAATGTTTCTTTTAGCAGAAATTTTCCAAGCAGCCCTATTTCCAATTCAATGGCAAGTTTTCTTTCAAAAATACCTACAAAATCTGGCCTGAAGAATGAAGAGAGAGGAAAACCATGGGTTTAGGTTTCTTTTTGCCTATGCTGTCACAGAGGGGCCTAACTAACTAACCAACCCTCCCTGAGGCTGAACACCTGAGGCTGGCGATACAGAGAAGGAACTTGGGAGAGGCTTTTCCTATCCTTCTTACCAAGAGTCTGGTGAAGGTCATTGCCTGAACAGTGTGCTTTTCTATTCTCTTTGGCCCTAAAAACAACATGGGTTGTCTTTGTGACAAGGTCATTCTTCACTAGCTTGGAAACCTCAAAATTCTGATGCAGCTGCCCAGCTAGCCTCTTGCCTCACAAAACTGTCTGACTGCAATGCCCCAAAAGACAAAGATGATTTCTACAAACTTGTAACAAAAACCTGTCATATTTCCAGTCTGTGAGCGGATACCTTGGAGCCATTTAATAAGAAGTATTTCCCATCTTCACTGAGGGTTGCTCTTGACTGGATGGATGCAGCATCACTTCCACTAAAAGAAGTCAGAAGAATTTCAGACCACGGTTAGCCCTTGTTTTCTTTCCTGTGTGTTACTTCCAAGTCCCTTCCATGGATTGCTCTGTTAAAAATACCTGCACTAGTTTAAATTTTACCTGCAAGTGCGATAGCTTTTAGAGGGTCAAAACTCAGCTTAGGACTCAAAAACCATCGCTGATCGCTGGGAGGTATCCACATCACAGCAACGTGAAAATTAGCAAGGAAATCAAATGCTCATTGCAAGTCATTCTAGCAGAGAAGAATTCGGAAGACAGCTCCAAACTATGGTTTTGTATAGACAGGCAAGACTGAACTTCAAACATTCAACTGGTCTCAGTCCTTCAGTCAGTTTCCCTTACAATCACATAGTAAACCACCTGCCTACACATTTTTAAGAAACTCGTCCCTCTTCTGCATTAACAGAATTTTCAACATTAGCAATAGTCAATGAATAAACATAATAAATATTACTTTATCTTCAAAATGAAGTTGCTGCTACAAAGATGCCTCTTCTAGACTCTAAGGAAAGACCAAAATTTCTTCCTATTGCTTTTGGTAGCTCCTCCAATACAGGCTTTAATAATTTTGAAAAAGAACTGAAAGTATCCTACAACAGTCACAGCACATTATTTCTAAAATCACAGTGCATTATTACTAATCTAGCACAAAGAATCCTTTCAATGCATATTCAGGAATGCCAGAAATTAAGTGGATGAATTCCTGGGACGGGAACAACAACGGTTAGTGGTTTCACAGAAACTGCCATAAGCAGCATATTGGAAAAAGATGAATTACGTGATTTGAAGTGTACCTTTTAAAAAAAAATAATAAAAATTTGACCTATATACTGAAGCCACAGACACCAAGTAATAAAGATTTAATATATTAACCGACCACTGTAATGAAGATGAAAATAATTTAAAAAAACAAACGTTTTGGTGCTTTCTGTAGCTTTTATGGTTACAAAACCAGTACCTTCCAGGCTCTGTGAGACAAAAAGCTGCAATGTGCTCCCCAGATGCCAGTCTCGGCAGGTACTTTGCTTTCTGTTCATCAGTGCCAGCAATGAGGATTCCCTAAATAAAGAATTAATAGAAAACTTTTCAGCATCAACCTCTGTAAAAAGAAATGAAGCTGACAAGCTTCGCCAAGTTCAGGAAGCTTAATTTGCAAATTTTTTGGCATAACAAGAGATGGTTTAATAAACAATGGGCATTACTATTTATCAGACATGAACGTATGTCAGTTATCATCACCCAGTTGTTCAAATGCCCATAGGAAATGGGTTATCGTTAAGACTGCCTTCTAGGGCAGGTTTCATTATATTATGCTGTAAGTGAAGACTTAACTTGCTCTGAAAGGCACTGAGATAGTCCTTCCTTTACAATTTGTCATACCTTCATTACTATCACTATAATTTTATTTTAAGAACCTCAAACCCAGAAATTTTCAAAGCTCCTAATCAGAGAACAGAACACATGATTTACTTAGGTTCCAAATTATTTCATTACATAGGCATTCAACAACTTTTTGTGTGAGTGCACTTAGTTTAATTATCTCTGTTGAATTTATTTTTTGTACAGCAGGTTTCTTACAAAGAACAAAATACAAAAATACATAATAAAACTAAATAATGAATGGTTAAATAGCTAATATACATTTACGCAACAAAAACAGGATTAACTCCAACTGACCCAAACTGACCACAGCAGGGGAGTAACAGTGGTTGTGTCTTACATGACCCTTCTCATCAGACTGCTTTACAAATCAGCCAAGCTCACTAGCCCTGTTCTACAGATGGCAAAATGTTAAGTAAGTTGAGGAATAAATACGTATTTTTAATTAGCATTGTCTGCTCAGTTCCATGAAGAATTTTTCCTTGTTATAATGAACTCACTGCTGTTTAAAGCTTCAGACTACTACCCTCCATCCACCACTAAAAGGTAGATACCTAAGGCTACATTATATGGAAAACAAGTTTAAAATTCACGTGCTTGCTATAGCACGTTGGTCTTGGATAAGTTTTCTTCTCTAAGTTCCCCCAATATGCAGCCTCATTCAGCTACAAAATTTCCACCCTTCTGAATTCTCTGCAGGCTGTCCCACTGCCCCATAATTTTAGCTCCCCTGATATTTTATTTATTTCAATATTTATTCTAGCTACCTTTTATTAAGTCTACTCAATTTAAAAAACTTGGGATTGTTTAAGGTATTTTTTCTAAGAATTATTATCTCAATGTTTCCTGGACTTTTCTTGTGTACTTCATATTTCGTCTTTATGCTGCACGGAAGTCTTGTACTGAGCCACTGGCAGAGGGTGCTGGGCACACAAACAGCCAACCTGACATCAGAATGTTCCACCTGATTTATGCTTCACCAGTAATTCTTATTTGTTACTCGCCCACTTCACATTTAAACAAACTTCACCTCACCTTCTCTATGCAAGTTGTGTAGAACTACTTGACAGGAAAGAAGAGCATTACCTTAAGCCCAATAGCTTGATGAGCTGCCAGAGTGACTGCAATAGATCCATCTAAAGAAGTGATTTCTCCCAAACGAGCATACATCGTATTTGATAGACCGAGACCACCTGGAACAAATACTGCTTTTTAGTCTAAGTAGATACCTTAAAATGTAACTTGCGCCTTCACCCAGGGAAATCCCTTTCAAGTACAGAAACATCAAGAATACAACAGTTAACCGGCGAGCGTCTTAGTATAGACTGGATAGAGTATGTCCACAAACAAGTACCGCATTGCTGCAGTTGTGCCAGAAGAATGCACTGTGAAAGCAGTAACTTTTTTAATAAGTGTGAGCTGTGCTGGATTTAGTTCTATACAGAAAGCAGATGTGTTTGTGTTCAAGCATGCATGCACACGTAGCAAATACAGCATAATCCATCAAATGGTAGAAAACAAGCTTGTTTAAAACACTCTATGTGAAAATGGTAGAAGATTCGGTATAAAAATTGCTCTAGTCCGAATTTCTGTGCTTACAGGATAAAATGAATTTTTTGGTGACATTTCCATGCTAGGTTGCAAAGCCAGACAATTAAGCCCTCTACAGCCCCTTTAGGGCTGACCAGCTGCAGACCCAGCAGCGGTGGGAGTGGTGCTGGACAGGTCCCAGGACAGGGCTAGGCTGGTCCCTACACAACGACAGGCTGTCCTCAGCTTCACTGCAAAAGGGGCAGAAAATGACCTAAACAACAAAATCACCACAAAATAGTTCCCAAGAAGACTTCCAAACTGGTACTAAAGAAGGACAAAATACAATGCTTTACAATACAAAAATGTCTTTAATCAAAAAATGTGAATATATCAAGAAACAAGCTCAACACCAGCACATTCTTTTTGGAGGAATTTTGTGATCTGCTGCTGCAAATGCAGAGACTATTTGTAAGGAGCTTGAAGAGAACAGAAGTAGGACAAATCAAAGCTCCATCTGTATGAGTCTCATGTTCAAGAATTTTCTGTCATCAGGACTAGATGTCCTGCTCCCCACAATTTGACAGTATTCTATATATTATTTCTGAATAAGCAACTTTATCTAATAATCTTTTGTCCAGGTTAATAATTTTCTACTTGGGACAGTGGTGTAAGTCAGGATAATGAATACCTTACTTCAGCAGATGTCTCAATAGTCCTACTATTCTACATACACTGAATAAATGCAAGACCAAGTCTCCGCGATACCATTAATTCACATCACTGTCTCTTACACCCTTTTCCTTCAGAGCATGCTTACATGAATTAAAGCTCCCACTCCTCCTATCTATACACTCTGACTTCTTTTCCCCTTTCTAGGCAGTGCCGGGTTCAGGATTCAGCTTGAAGACTACTGACGATGTGCACAGTCATTCCAGTGACATTAAAAAGAGCCATTATTCCACGATTTACAGGAGCTTCATTTTTCCCATTAATGTTCTGCATTTTAATGCTTCTGGCAAACATGCCACTGTTACAAACGGTTATGAAAACTACCATGCAATGCACGAAGCACTGAATACGTGTGACTGAAGAGTTTTAAAATATGACAAGAACCACCAACAAAAATATAGCAGGTTTAAATTACAGAAAACGGGAAATAACCTCATTAGAAGCATATCATCTATGGTGCAGAAAAAAGTAGCTTGCTTAGAGCATGGTGATTACTTTCTATCTTCTGGTTTTTATCCAGCATACATGTTTATAAGACAACAAGAATATGATTTTCTACAAGTACGCTGAATGGATTGTGACCTTTTGCACAACAGAAACTAAGAGTACGATTTCACAAGCTTCAAAACAATGCGAGATCAAAACAACAATACTTTATTAAATTAAAGTATGATTTCTACATCAAATACATTGCCTTTCAGACTTCAAAAAAAATAATAGAGTGGGAAACTTATTTCCAGTTAATCAACAGTAAGTTACACTTCCAACATCATGATGCTCCCTAATGCTCTGCTTTTGAGTTCTGTCCTTCGTTCTCTGCTCCCATCACCTCCTTTCAGTGGACACTAACCTCCTGTCTTCTGCCCATATATTTCTTAACTCCGAAATGCCTCTCTCTCCCCATCTGGGCTAAGGTGCTCTGTCCAGATCTTTCTCGTCCCCAGACACTATCCTGAAAAGAAAAACCTGCAAGGCTTGCAAACCTCTTTTTGATCTTAGTCTCACATCACCCTGCCTAGTTCTGAATACCCATGAAAAATATTTAATACCATTTCTAATGCATTTCAAAAGCATTAATTAACAACTAATTAATCAACAGAGATCACATGATGTTACAGTACATGGAAATTGTCCAATACACTTTAATGATTTGTACAGAAAGACTTTTTTTGAAGAACTGAAATCAGTGCAGGACAGCAACACTAGGTATGCTGCCTAATACAATAAACAGAAAGCATGTAACAAGAAATGCTACAAAAACCAGGGTATTACTTTAACACCATGTAAATAGTGAGATATGTCTCTGCCTTTATATAGTATTAATGTTATCACTAAAAAAAATTGTATTTTTTCACACTATTCTATTCAAAAATTAGGTATTTTCCCCACTGAAATTATCTTCTGCAGATGATCAAACGCAGTTGTGTCTGTCTCTGAGTTATTCTCTTTAAAGTAATCTCCTTTTATACTAGACAGTAGATGATGCAAGGATCTCATTTCTTTATAAATTTCACGTAAAATGTTAGTTTCAATCCCAAGTTTTATTTTATGCCTAAGAATAAGATTACCATTTTCTTGACAATTCCTTTGCAAGTTTGAAGGTTAATCCACTGAGGAATTTATGATTCTGATCTCAATTGGCACTATGATGTCCAAAAAGACATAAACTTTTTGTCCAGTATTGAATAGGAAAGCTTTTATATAAAAGCTATACTTTTAAATGAATAGACATTATACTTTTACACTTCTCTAAGGCCAAACACATTCCTATCTGCCAATGACAGGTGGCAGCTTTGATAGATCAGTTCCATGAGACACTAGTTTGGACCCAGTATCACTTTAGGATCCATCAGGAAGAACTGCCAGTCCTGCAGAACATCAAGCTGCTCCAAAAAAAGAACAACAAGGAAAATGCTATACCAAGAGGAATTTATACCATCTAAAATTAGTTAATCTAACTTAGGCGCCCAAGGTAAGAGTATGCAGAGCTCCCTACATAGACAACAGCCGTTGTCAGTGCACTGCATCTCTTCATTAACTAGAGAGGAAGCCTCAGCTCCTAATTTAGACATCCAAGTCAAAGGACTACACATAGGATAGTAAAGACACATTTTGCAAGACCCAAAAATGCATTACTTAATACAGACTACTGGGTTACCCTTTTGTGATCATTTACTCACCATATTCCTCTGGAATCTGCATGCCAAAGAGACCCAGGTCCTTCAGTCCTTTTAAAGTTTCAGGTGGGATTTTTGCATCTTGATCAATCTTCTTAGAGTCCACTACAAATACAGAAGGTTTTATAATTTAAAACTCTGTTTCTTGGTGCAGAAAAAATATCTCAGACTGCAGCGTTCTCAAACCAGACCAAGGTCACTGCACGCTGAGTTAGCAGCAGTATGACCTCTAACCTAACTATCAGACTGAGCACCCACACCTGAAGAGCTGAAATAACGTACAGAAAAAGGGGCTGCTGGAGCATCATGTCCCCCCCTGCTGTGATTTTCCTCTAGTCTTCTGAACCCTCTTTAGAAAAGAAGTAATGTTTGTTGCACCAGATACAGACATACTTCTCATCCCTAACTTCACAAGAATTATTCTATTTCTAGCTTCAGTCTGATCTTACCGACTGTCCCGTTTGCCCTCCTCCCACTGTGGTTGGAACAGTCTCAAACCCTAAACTGGCTTCTGTAAAACTAATAACACAGTGGGTTGGTTGGAGGCTGTTTGCCGCAGCCTGCCACCCCAACTCGTCCTCCTCCCTGCAAAGTGAAAAACAATGATTTTCTAGCCTTTTAGGACTTGTCTGTGTGATCATCATCAAACACTGCAGCAGGAGGTATCAATTTTGTTTCTGGAGAACAACACTCCACTTAAGTAGCCCACTTTATTACACCATCAAAGTCAAAATACAGAACCAACTGGAAGGTCCCAAGAATACTGATTATGGCTGTAAAGTCACAACATATCCAGGAAAAGGACATGGAAGTGGGAAAAATCTGGTTTTTATTTCATTTTCTCAAACATTTCTACATGTACAGATTGTGCTTGTGCAGGTTAGCAGATTCCATGACTAGAATAAGCAAAATTATTTCCAGGATTTCCTATCTGAACTATGTCTTTTTTTTAAAAAACCAAGTACATAAATGAGTTAATTACAAAAATCTTGGTCTTATGAGTCATTCAAATTCTTGGGGGATTACAAGAGCTGTTCTGTACTGTGACAGTGAAAATAAACAAGAATCTTATTAAGCAGCTCATGAAGGCTGTACACTGCAGCAAAAGGAACACAAGGCATCTTTCCAAAAAGTACACAAAAAGAAGTAACTCTGCAAAAGCAATGGCACCTTCCTAAAAGAAACTTAAACGATGATGTAAATTCTTTATGAAATACAACAGGGGGAGGCAACTAAACATTCTGATGCTCTTCTAAGAGAAGTTACTAAAAAAGAAAATTCATTTAAAAAAAGACTTTTCATTCCCCATACTAATTTTTTAGCTACATAGCCTGAGATACACATTTGTGGTACGCCATCAGCTGTTCTGGGGAGAGAAAGGTGGTTTTTTACCTCTTCCTCCATTATGCCCACACAGACCTATCTGTGGTGTCTGGACACTGTCATGCTTCATAATGACTCTGCTGACATGAATTTCCTTACCCAGTGCCAATCATATCAAGTTTCTAACTTTTGAAGGCTGCTCTCCTAACCTATTTTTACCACACCCATAAATTACCCTGGATAACTAAACAGAAATAGCTGTGAATTCAAACCAAGATGAGCAATTTCCACCTTTGGTTAAGATTCTATAATTTGACATTTTTTTTCCTTCCTTAAATATCAAGTTTTTTACTCAATAAATGATGTTCCCCAACAGAACAAAGACTTAAAAAACGTAACCTGCATAAATTCTTAGTTTACTGTTCATGACCAACATTACGATTTTAGTGTTAAAATGACCTGGATCTCACAAATTTTTATCTGTGACAAACACAGGCTTCTTCAAATTCCTGTGGTGTTTGGCAATCTAGATCTAGTACCTTTTCAGTGGGAAATCTGAGATGATACTGTTTAACTGTCTCAGAAATTGCTGTCTGTAAAAACCAATTTTCTACAATTGTTCTAGAATTGGCTTATCTATTGCACCGGTAATAGAAGAAACACTCTGCAACCCTATCAGGAATACGTATGGCTAATACGACTTTTCCCAAATAGCATCACTAGTCTAATACCTAAAAAACATAAATGCTTTTGATTTTTCATAGCTTCTCAATAAGTCATTGTTTATGAATCTCTCTCCTGGATTTTGCTAAACCTCGCTTTAGTACAGTAGGACAGTTAAAAAGTTTCAGAAAAAATTCACAATATATGAAGCAGTAAATAGCATTATTCAACTGAGCTAAAAACAATTTCAAGTCCTACCTCTACGGAATTTTTTTACATCCTGTTTTTTTCTATTTATTTTTTTCTGTTTCGAAGATTTAGTTCTTCTCATCATCATCCAAATATTCCATATAAAAAAAAGCCATAAATGAACATGCCTATAGAATCAGCAGCACTATATGACCGGCAATAAATGCGTACAATAACTTGAATATTTAAAGTATAATAATTCAATGGCTATAGTTAAATCACTATAATCACTAAATCACTTGCATGAATAAAAACTAATAACTATACCTTCTTCACTGAAGAATTTTTCAACAGGTCCTACAAACTGGTTGATCTCCTCTAATTCTTCATTGCTAATTTCTGGATAAGGGAAAACTTCTTCCTAAAATACGAGGCAAATTTGTATTTTACTTTTTTTAAAAAAAACCCATGACTCATGCATCTGAAATAAAAACTCAACAACATATGCCTTTCAAGTACTAGACTCTAAAGAACTGTGAAAATTAAGAATTGTGGAAGATGTTCAGAAACAGCCTTATCCACAGGACGCAACTTTGCTACATACCAAAATCAAATCAGAAGTTTATTACCTGAAGAACAGAAACATTAGGGAGAAACAGAGAGACTCTAGGAACTAAGAGGATGCAAAAATCCTTCATCAACCACAAATTTTGTCAACGTAAACCCATTTTGGGATTAAAAAAAACCCAGTTAATTTTAATTTGTACCAGAATCAATTCAGTGTTACAATGTTTTCAAAGAACAGCCTGTAAATACCCTCCCGTGGAAACACACAGCACATTCCACCTGTTCAATGTCACCAGTACAAAGGTTAGCGAGTTCCATACTGCTCCTTATCATCACCCTGGGATTTTGGTCATAAACTGGAAGCAGGATGACCTGACAGGCTTGAATAAATAAAAAAAAAATCCAAGCGACTAACACAAGTGAAGTGAAAGACTACATGAGAAGCATGCTTCTAATTCTTATCATCTGTCCGCTATTAAATAGAAGTCTACCTCCGCTCAAACAAAACTGTTCATGATAGTCTGAAAAATCAAGTCAGCTCCAAAAATTCAGGATCTAGTAAATGCTATAGTTTTTCAGAAAACTGTTATATTGAAATTTGAAAGGAAAAAAGGCAAACATGAACAGGGGTTTAACGTGATGAACCCTGACTGCTAACCGCCATAACACTTTACTTAACAAGGTCTGTTTTGGGAAACTTTATTGTTCAACTCATTTCAGTGGATTTGAGTTATTCCTTGTTTAAATTTATTTAACTGTAATCTCTAACAAAAGCATACTCCAAACCTTGGATTAACAAGTACTGCTTTAATACGGTGTCATATCTCAAATTTGTAACGTCTTTGTCCACTGGCATCTCAAGACACAACAAGAATTTCAATCTTTCCTATAAAAAATTGTAAGCAAAAGTTTAGATAAAGTCTTGTTCCCTGAAGTAAACAGAGGACAAACTGACATAAATTCTGTTCAGCTGTTCACTGCCCAGAGCCCAGTGTAAACAGACACGTGTGTTTCTGTGGGGAATTTGCTCGGCTTGCAAGAACAGGTGACTGTGGTTTCAAGCAGCCCTTCAGACCTTAGCTTTTCTTGAGCATTTCCCTGGCAGAGTTGCAACTTGACGGTCTTTAAGGTCCCTTCCAACCCGAGCCCTTCTGTGATTCTGTGATTTCGACCTCCATCGTGCATTCCGTGTGCGCGGGTGCAAATAGATCGGTTAATTGAACTCACCTTCAGCTGAGGGGCGAACTGACACACGCGAGGGCCCACACAGGCCCGGACTGCAGCAGGGAACAGCAGCTGTGGCCGGAGCTGCGTTCAGCGCCCTGCTTCTCCGTGCGCTCCCTCCTCCCCCCAGCGCTCCCGCAGCCGGTGCGGGGCACTCTCCCTTACCCGCCCCGCTGTTACCCCGTTAACAACCGCGCACCGCTGTCAGCGGCCGCCCGGGACGGCGGGACCCCGTTGGCCGCCCCCACAGCCACGGCCCGCGCGCCCCCCACTCCCTTCAGGCGCCGCCGGCCACAGAGCCGCCAGACGACGGCGGCGGGGCGGCCCTCTCACCTTCCGCAGCGTCCCCACGAAGAGCTCCTTGGCGAAGGCGGGACGGGGGGCGGCGGTGCGGAGGCGGCGGACGGCGGGGACCGGCAGCGCGGAGCGCAGGGCGCGCAGCAAGAACCCGCTCATGGCCGCCGCCATCTCGCCGCGCTGACGGCAAAGCCAGCGCCGGCCGCACGGGACCGCGTGACGCCCGCGCGCCTCTTCCCGTCATCCCCCGCGGGGCCGGGCCTACGGTCCGGGTGAAGGGGCCGGCGGCCGCCACCCGCCGGCGGGGGGCGTCGCCTCGGTTGGGCGCTAACGGAGCGCGCTCTGCTCCGGTAACGCAGCCGCCCGTCCTGTGGTCCCTCCGCAGGGGCGGGCCAGGGGCACACGCACAGAGCCCACAGCCGTGCGCCTTCGGCGGTGGGTAGGAATTGCCACAGAAATGGGGCCCGCGGGGAATAAAGCCACTCGCCGCTTCGTCCTTGCAACTGCACGGCCCAATGAGGCCGGCCCCGGCCCGGGAGGCCCGGCAGTCGAGGCGTGCTGCAAGGGCGTTAGTCCGACTTGGGGCAGGCGGGGGAGTGCTGCACCGCCTGCCCTGCTGGAGTCCCCCTGTCCATCCTCCGCCAACTTTGGGCTTGACGACCACCTAACAGTAGCGACAGAAACTGAGTCAGATGATTAAAAAATGTGGTTTTTGGAGCATGCAGGATGTCTTCCTGAACCAACTCAAAAGCATCAGTGCAGGCCCAGAGAGGGAACAGGACCCCTCGCCAGAGACAAAGGGGGATCACCTCACTCCCTTTTTAGATCTGACTGATGTGCTGAACTGCACACCGAGTTGATGGAAATCGCCACAAAATAGCCGTTAAACCTAACTCCTAATCTGTGTGTCTCTGGAATGGGGAGGAGAGATTATGTCAGAAGCTGACAGCCCTCACCTGAACGGCCCTCACTTGTGCAGCCATTTCCATAGATAACTAAGTGCCAAAGACAAAACACCACTACTGTGACCTGAGGTGAATACTGCGCTGAGGATGTTGTGATTTATGTTTCCTTTGCTTTCACCTGCCATGCCTTTGACAGCAGTTTTTGTTTTATTAAAAAAGAGGCAAACCCATGCCAGATTACTGAGCTGGTTACCCAAATGCTGAAAGGTGGTTAGGAAAAAAACACTGCTCCATTTCTGTACAAGAGGTCACTGGTCAAGTTTGTTGCATCACGCCTACTGTTCTCATTTGCAGGTGGGTATGAGTGCTCACTGACACCAAAGTACTTTATGAATACTAAACTTCATTGACACAAGGGTAGAATTAATTTGTTTGAAATATTTCTTTCAAGTCCTTTAAAGGCTGTCTTTACTCTCTCATGTCCTGCTGCCCTTTATTCTTTAGCTGCCCTCATTTTGATTTGCTCTGTGAAGAGGCTTTCAGAATGCTAGGGATTTAACAAAATGGCATTTAACAAAAGAACAAGTACTAAAGGTAAACACAGGCCTAACACTGATTTACTTTGCCTACTTACTTGCTTACTTCACTTATGACTTGTAAAATGTAAATCCTTTAATCCTGTAGTCCAAATAATTTGCCATTTTGCTTGCCTCTCGGGCACCATATTGCAGCTTGGGAATAGGAAAGGTATCTGAGGGTGAGGGGAAAAGGTAAGAAAATGTATCTCATCTCCAGCTCAAGCAGCTTTGCTCACTGGTTTGTGTGTGTGTGTACGTATGTATTCACATTGTGGGAATCCTCAAATCCTCGGCGTTTGCAAGCAGGCAGGTATCTGTCAGAGCTTTGTGTACACTGACCAGGCTGACTGAAGCCAAAGGTATGACACAAGTATGTAATGCTGTACGTCTGGGGGGGAAGAAATTTTTCACTCATTTGGTTGGTGAAATCAGCCAGCCAGACGGAACTCTGAGAAAACAAACCCACCTCGACCAGAAAGGTTTTCCTTTTCATGGGCTCCTTGATCCCATCAATTATAACTATTAGTTGGGGATAAGATGCAACTGCTGAGTGCTCATTCTGTGACAGTCTCTTGAAGGGTGAGTTTTTGATTGACTGGACCAACTACTTGTCTTTGTATGAAACATAGGCACCTTACTTACGAGCGAAAAGCCAGCCCTCTTTGCTAGCCCTTTGATAAGGGCAATAGGCTGCCCTAAAACATAGCCCAAAAGGCTACCTGCAGGACCCTCCTTTTCCATAAGATGTCAATACTTTCACAGTTTCGTAGTTATAGGAATACAGGAGTAGCGACTACCAAAACTGATCCTGAGCTTCTAATCTGCACATGTTCAGTTCTGGTTAAGTAAAGTTGTCCCACTTCTTTTAGTTTTGAAAGGTGGAACAGCAAGAGGTGATGTCTAGTCCTATCAGAACAAAAAAAAAAGGGTGGGGAACACTGAGATGGCACCAGCGCTTTGCAGTTTTGGGGTGGAGTGATAACATGTTACTGCCTCTACAGGGTACTTATATCTGTAGCTGGTTGATGGTATGGATAGTAAGAGTAAAAAGCCTGCTCTGCTGCTCAGCCTCATGACACGTCAGGTTAATTGAGCAGAAGGCCTTCCCACATGATGTCACTGAGAGGGAACCTGTCTGGCACTTTGGTGAAATGGTGGAGTGCTGATGAGAGGGTGATGCTCCACCAGTGCCACATCCCAGTTCTGCCACAGAGGTGCTGGCAGCTCAGACATCCTCCTTGGTGTCCGGAGAAGAGGTGTGGGTCCAGTGAGAGCCTCCCCAGACTAAATATGCAAAGGATGCAAGTGCTAAAGCTGAGGCCAGTCTCTCTCTACTGAGACGAGATAGACTGGTTTTGGTCAGTACAAAGGGGGGTGATCTGGCAACTTTAAAGAAAGCATAAACAAAGAGCACAGTAAAATTCTGCTTGAAGAAAATGATCCAAACAGTGAAAACAAGGCTAGGCCAGTTGGGAAACAGCAGGAAAAAGATGCCTCATCAGGAAGTTCAAAAGAACTGAAATAGCAGCCAGCACGCTCCACCCTGTGCATTCATCCCCTAAGCATGAGAATGGTATTGTGAGCATATCCTAAAGAATTACCTGAATTTTTTTTCCAACTGCAGAACAAATCACAGTGGATGATAACATATCCACAGCATGAAACTACAAGCAGACTGTCATTTGCACATAGAAAATCCTCTTTGTTTCTGCACTGACACAAATGGTATCACACCATTTATTTTGTCCCATACATGCAACTCTTTCTAACTACAGTTGAAAGCACACTCCTGGGAGCTGCAGTTCTCTGCTACTCTCCTTAACACTTAATTCCACCATTCTGACCTATAAACAACTTCAAACTGCATTACCCAGAACTGCACAATATGCTGCTAAAAAAAAAATAAATACAGTTTTTGCCTTCTGCTTCAGCAACATGCCCAACCATTTTATTTCCCCACTTTTATTTACAACGCAATTCTGCTGTCTCTGGCACTCCACATTCATCCACATGTTCGTATCATTTCAGCTTCCTTTGAAATTGTTAGACCAATACCTTCCTGGACCAGCTAATCCCTCAGCTGTTAGAGAGCTCTTCATAACTTACATTTTGTGAGCAACCATGACTGCTGCAGTGATGTCCATGTCAGTCTATTCCACACAGAATTGTTTCCTTGAGAAGGAATTAATACAAAAGAGATACAGATCCATAAATGAGTATCATGAAATTACCCTACAGTTTTCTTTTCATTTTTACTCTACCATATTTTTCAGTAGCTGCTTAAAGAATGGTATTCAATAATATAAACATCTGATAATATTTAGCGTCTTGAGACATGGGTATTTTACTTACTGAAAAAGTGTCACTGTAGGTCTGAAGTACTTTATAAAAATATTCACCAGTCTTTGCAGCACTTCCAGGAAAATACATACAATTCCTTTAGTAGCCTCTCCTCCCTTTACGCAATTGTTTTCTCCTTTGCAATCAGACAGTAGGAAAGTTTTGCACTTGAAATTCATAATTGTCTTCCTCGTGGGCATGTGATGATGTGCTTATTGCATCATCTCTCCTGTCTCTGAATATTTAAAAAAAAGTTGGCTTACAAATTAAATCTTGGGAAAGGTGAGAGCAGGAACTGGTATTTCCACTTTTGCTCCTGGTCACATGCTGTGAAAGTAATGCCAAGTGTTTGAAACACAGATGTTACCACTGCCACTGTATAAATACATTTGTCCAAGCTAGCGTGCATCCAGAATTACTGTGCTGTGGCTATTATAAGAAGTACCTGAAAAAGAAACAGGTACATATTGTTAGCGAAAGGGATTCCTCACGCTTAGGGTGGCACTTACAGACAAATCATGAATTAGCTCTGTCAGATTAAAAGGAAGCACTAAATTATCTTATGTTTTTAAGTATTTTATTTTCTAAAGTATTTTATTTCAAATAATAAAGCATTATAAATTTTTCTTTACAGCCAAATAAGCTTTAATTTTTCAAGAGAGAGAAAACAGGACAAACGTTGTATTGAAATCAAGTATAATTCTTGCCTGGTGAAGGAGATAACGTAAACTCTCAGTCTGGAAAACAAGCTGTTACTTTGGGATTCTGTACAAGCACATTTGGAGATAAAAAGCCACAAACCAACCTGGATAGGTTTTATATCACACAAAAATGACGGTGATAGGTGACAAGGGTGGCTATAAAAAGACCTTGCAGTAGCTGCATAAAGCACATCTTGGCAGTATTAATGAATACAGAAGGGAGATTGGTGAGAGCCTCTTTGCCAAAATACGTTTTATTACACTCTGATGTTGGAGAGCAAGGAAGGAGTTCCATGATCTCAGGAACATTTTATTAATTTTTTAGTCCAGTAATTTGCATCATCCCAGATGAGGCATCCATTTCTCTCCTCTCATATATGGAGAGAAACAGATGACCCAAAATGCAAGTGTTTTTTCTTCAAGTTATTTCAAATCCACACAGTCCAAGGAATTGTTCGGGCTGCCTCCCCTGTGATTCATTGCTAATATACAGGCACCTTTTTTGCATGAAGCTATGCTGGCAGTTTGCAAGTATGTCAGCAGGGTCATGAAATATTCCGATAGTCCAGAAATCTGAATGCTGCAGTAGCAGAAAAAAATTAGAATGAGTAGAAAACAAAGTTTCCTTCACCTTTGGGTATAAAATATACATGCAAACTATACTGAAAAATTTAAAAATTGTATAGCAGAAGAGTTAGCACATAAAGAAATTTTTAAAAATTGCTGAAATGCTGTAAAAATTCAGGGCTATTAACACCTAGGATGCTTGAAGTCCTATTTAGAATACTCAGTACACATTTCTCATTGGGCTAGAAAATGTTACTTCTTATGACTGCTCTTAAAAGCTCAAGTTTTTTAAGCACGACAGAAGTATCTCACACTATGGCTATTGAGGTTTTTTTGTTGTTTTTTGTTGTTTTTTTTTTAAATTTTTTTAATTACAGCAAAGGCATTTGTGGAGGCTGGGGTAAGGGCTGAGGCAGAAGCAGAGACACAGGATTACCAGAAAGATGGAAAAGACAATACATAGGATGAATCATTAAATAAATATTTCTTCTTCTCTGTTGCTGGAGATATAAAGGAATATTAGCCAGTAAAATGAAAATAATAATCAGTCAAGAGCATATGGTGAGCTTATGGAGGAGGAAACTGCTCACAGGGGTTGTACCCTGCTGCACGAGCACAGCCCTGCCAGGGTCATGCATTCAGCACAAGACACGCTCCTTTGCTTCCTTCCTCCCTCAGCCCAGTGCAGCATTTGCTGTCCTATGCTCAGAAAACACATCATGCTCTCTCTCCTGCTCCCTGGCCTGACCCACAGCTCGGCTGTGCCTGGTGTGCGGGGACCTCCAGAGGGAGAGGGACCACTGGTTTGTACAGCTTCAGGAAATTATGTGTTCCTGTCCAAGAATCATGCACAAAGGAAAGGCTGCACTTACTCAGCACAGCTGGATCCAATGCGATGAAACTCCACCTCTGAAAGTCAGATTGTTTCCTCGTTGAAAAAAAAAATCATAATGGCAATGATTAAATTAATTAATTTCCAGCTTTGGTTTATTGTGATACCATTGCTGAATAACAGCCTCCTAACCCAGAACACCTGCATAGTCCTTGCTTTTCCGATTTCCCTGGTCAAAAAAATAAAGCCCATTTCTTTATCAAACACTTGTTAATGTATTATTTTGTAGCAGAAATGAGAAGTTCTAGAGAGAAAGCATTTTTCACTATGCATAACATTTGTGTTAGAATGAATTTACCCCATTCATCTTATTAAAGACAGATTATTTTTCTTTGCTCATTATATATACCTGTTTAAATCACTATGTCTAAATACAAAGAAATAAATGAAAGCTGAAGTTGTGTATGTCATTTTACAACAGAACTGATAAATTGTCTGCTTCTGTGATTTGTCTGAGCTGGCGGTGTCTTGTGAACCATGATGCTAATTTCACACGTCAGTTATTGCAGAAATAAAGGGGATTTTTTTTTCATAACATTTTATCACAAAAAATAGGCATTTATACATATGGTAAAAATAATGAATCTAACCAGTTGAAAAAAGTGATGGATTGAAGTCAGCATCACCCACACAACTTTCATTTAAGTCTTATTTAGCTTAGGAAGTACTTCAAGGAAAGATCTTAATTTAAGCATTTCCTAACATTCATGATCAGCCTCATCCTGCAGTTGATTTAGTTTTGCCAAGTAATAGAGGATTTGGCTTTAATTCTTGAAATAATAGGAAACAAAATGAAAGTTGACTGAAAATTACACCTAAAATGAAGCATTTTTCCATCATTTGTGCTTTTTAGATATGTCTATCAAGTTAGCTGGGCTACGTTCTCCTCTAGAAATTTTGCATCAGCAAAATATAGCAGGAAAAATCACTAAGACGCTAGTAAGTAGGCTAAAAATGCAGTATGCTTCCTTTTGAAAAAGATGCATATAATGCAGCTATAATGCCAGTAAAGATTTACTGTGGCATGTTACTGTAAGTACATTGTTCATCTTATGCAAATACGTTTGTCAGTACATACGCATGCTGAAATATGATTTATCACACAATCCTGTCAGCATCATAATTCAGATATCCTGCGACCGTTGTTGGAACGACTGCAGGAAAAAACCTAGAAGTTGGCTTAATGTTTCAAGCTCAATCTAAAATGCCAAGGGATAAGCAACAACGTAGGGAAGATATTCTGGACTCTGACCAGGGCCTGTGATACCATGCAAGAAATTTAAAAATCATTGGGGCTCCCAAATCTCACCTGTGCACAGGTTGTAGCCGATGAGTAAAACATCACATAACTATTATGTATACTCCAAATAAATATATAGTAAAATGCTACTGCACATGTTCTTACGAAACTCCTCAATGAAAACCAACCATTGAGGCCATCTGGACAAAAATGTTAAATAGAACTCGTAAGATTTGTAAGTCAACAAAAACCTGATGAGAGATACAGATAAAACGTATCTCGGAAGTAAAAGGTTATGAAGTTCTTCAGTTCATTTTCCTGTCATTTCAATATTGCATTGCTTTATTTCAACCAAAATAATATAGAAAATGCCTGGAAAGTAACCCCCTCTTAAAAAGGTGCTATCTAGAAGAGCTTGAAGTAACTTGTTACTGCATGAAAATGCATTCATGCAATTAATGGTAGGTGCAATGTACTGATACATGAATAGAAGTACCAGTAAAGAACATCACTGCAAATTCTTCTATTTCCACTAACAGAAAGTTTCTATGAGGCATCAGTTATCTTCCAATGTGTCGCACAGCTCAGAGGGATGGCACATTGGAAGTATCTAGTGATAAATGCGCACTTACCTAGCAAAAAAATCATTGATTGAGATGTACATCTTGAAATTACAGCCATTCAGAAATAGGTCATAGTTGACTATTCCCAGAAAATAATTCAAGAATCTCCTAAAATTCATAGAAAAAACAAGCAAACACAAGATTTAGTTTAAATTGACAGCTAGTCATTAGTTTTAACAGGCTTTACAGGCCCACTAAAATCCCTTTGAAATCTATGAAATGCACAAAAATAAGAACGCAATTGAGTATGCCACAGGTTATTATCTAAAGTAATTGCAGGAGTGCAACATCAAATATTGTGAAGGCCCTGTGTGGCAAATACGCCTGTGTAGTGACGCTTTTGTGATGTAAATTAAGACACACAGCAAATAAGTACAGGTACAAATAGTAACGGGATAATACTTACTGAGTTCCATCACTTACTGAAGTATGCTGCTGGTTCCCTGCCAACGGGCGCACAGAAGCAATGAATACTCTCAAAGAATATAGGGTACACTTAGGAAATGAAGGACTGCATGCCTGGGAAGGACAAACTTAGAACACGTATGAGTCAAGGGCACACAGCCAAAAGATTAATGGATCAGTCGAACATGTTGGACAGCTCATGTTTAAGACAATTCGAAATCTGGTTGCTGTTTTTCAACATTAGAATGTTTCGACAAATAGTACACCAGAAAGCCTCTTCAGTGTTACCTCTCATAGACTGCAGACCTAGGTGGTGTATTTATTGCTCTTTATCGTACTTTGGAACTAAATGTATTTACAGCACTACCAAACAAATCAAAACCTATTGAGAAGGGACCACAGTCTCCACAGTACTGACCATCATTTCCACCAACTTATCTATAATTTCAGATGAAGACTGAAATCTTGACCCCTTTGAAGTGAGTAGCACAAATCCCATTGACTCAGCGGGGCCAGGATACCATTGGAAGGAATTTTCTGCATTTCAAGCCTGAAGAGTTGAAGTTCTTGGATTACACAAAATGAGAAACAGAGAGTTTTAAATGATTTATTTGATTTCTCCACATGATCACATTTATAGTTTTACATCAATAGGATCTGTTACTACTTACAAACAGAATGCATATTAAAATGAAAGCACTCCTTTCTTCCCCATAGTTACAAAAGGGGTCTCAAGCCTCCCCAGAACAGAAGCTTCTTGTAAGCGTAATGTTTTTTTGAAGTCTTTAACAGTCTGCATTCAAGACCTAATTCTAACAGTTTAATACAACTCAAAGCTGATTTAAGTTCCTAGCAGGAGATAGGCAACCTCAAAGTGACTGCAGACTTACAGTAATACTAATTTACACACTATGTACAATTTAGAGAATTATCTATTCCCCCTACTGGTCCCATTCTCACCACCTCCTTTTCTGTTTTCCAAATTTAGTCTTGTTACTGGTTCCACTTTTCTTTTAAATATATACACAATAATCCATTTTGCAGGCAAGAAGTGCGATGGTATTTTACAACGGAACAGCAAAATGCATGCTTAACTGCAGAAAACACAGCTTCATATGGAACAGCAAGTCAACATTTAGAGATTCATTGTTTAAATATCTGCTGACTGTCTTTCAGCTCATTTTATCAAGAAACAAGAGGCTTCTGCTGCATGCAGTACATGATGGGAAAATCATTCTACACTGTATGTTAGACTTGGCTTTTTTTAGCAATACAAGACGCACATTATATTAGGATGAACTTTGTTTTTTGTTTTTACATTGTTGTACATTTCATTCTTAACTTAAAAAAATAAAAACCCCAAATATATATTTGACTGTTGTCCCAGAAAAGATTTCTGTTGCCACACCTTCATTCTTTACGTTTCCCTTTCATTTTTTCAAATCAGCATTACTACTTCACCACATTATTTATGGGAAAAGAGAAACACGGCCACTCTATGCAGCTCTGTACCAGTTTTTAATTGGCAATGGCATTTGAAAAAAACCCCTCTCAATTCTACTCCTGCCTGCAGGCTGAAAAAATTAATTTTCTTAACCACACACAGTGTTAAGGTACTATCATTTTCCTATTCTAGGCATGATCCACACTGCTCTAAGCAATTGTTAATCAAGGATGGAGTCAGAGAGGTTATACTACAACCCTAAACAAGCAGCAGAGTTCTTAAGACTTATGCTGACACCAAGACACATTTGTTTGTTTAAAGTACATACAAACACACAGCCTAAAAAAATAATTTAAAAAATCCACCGTTTCTCCTCATTGACTTGAAATAATACAGTTTACAAATACTGTGCTCTTATATGACCAGTTTTGTTTTTTAAACTAGCCTCAAAATGATCTGTGATTTTACACATGCAACTTAATGCACGTAGAGTGTAGGCATAAGCTCTCTCCCCACGTGTACATGAAATCATGTGTAAATGGGTTTTTTGCACGGATGTTTGTGACATCTCCTGAATATTTAATCCATTGCACATGAAAAATCAGTGGTCAAACATTAAAATGTGGCTTACTGTGTAAGTTTAGAATATTTATATATAACTCTAATTTAAATGAAAGGGGTTTTTAAACATAAAGCAAATGCAGATGTGGGAGATTTAACATCTTCATTGTTAATTAACATAGCTAGAGTCAGATTTTCCTCTCCACTGCTACCGCATATTCTGTATTCCATACACAGGCAATTTTACTTACATTATAACTCTGCATCTGAAACAAGTACAGACTCCATCACTCAGTGAAGAGGAGCATTCTTACCTCTGATTTAATTAAAAGATGCAGTTTCTGAAAGATGTTTGTACCTGAATGGTTCTTTATCTTTTCTGGAACAACCTATAAATTACAGTTAGACTCTACTATTGGTACAGATGTATGAAGAAAAGTCTACATATTGAAATATGTTATCACTTTACTTCAACTAATATCAACAGTAACACTGATATATTTTGCAAATATACAATATGTAGAGTGTAGCCTCACACTAATAACATTAGATGACATGCAGACAGTTCTACTTTCCCTTATAAGAACAGTACATATTTTTTTAAACTGCAAGGAACAGAGCCTCAGGGGACCCGTATGAGCCCTCTTAAGGTAAGCCGCAGAATTTAGTATGAGTGATACTTAAAAATAATTACTTGTTTTCTTTTCTTTTCGTGAAGATAATTTAGAGGAGAAGGAGCAGAAGGGGAAAACATTGCACATGTGTGAAACAAACGTGGACAGCTTTAAACAAAAGGCTAAACTCTAGATTGCTGTATTTGCTCTCTGTGGAGGTTAACAAAGTGCTCAGTTTGCAGTTTTGCTGGCATTGTGATATCAATGGTATGAAAGGGAAAAAATTACTCAGCCTCTTCCCCCCCCCCCAATATTAGAGATGCCATGAGCAAGCCAATATGAAAAGTCACTGTCTTGTTCTCATGTCCTCATTATTCCTGACAATTTTATTACTGTTAAACAGAAAAATGACTGGTTGTTATTCTTATTACTTTTACCCATCTCACACTGGAACTTTTTGCTCATCCTCTTCAAGGTTTGCTATTAGGCTGGTACAGTTTTGCAGTTGTGATTCCTTTGTCTCTACTGTTTAGGTGTAAAGTCCTTGCAGTGGCTCAAAATGCTGAAACTACAAAGTAGGCGCCATGTATAACTTTGTACAGGATTTTGGGATAAAAATTGTATAGAAATTTGCAAATGGTTTGATTACAACACATAAGCAACAACAGTACAGCCTGGTTTTATGTGATGTCTTGCAACTAACTGGACTATGAAAGTGAGGGTTTGAGCATAAACTCAGCCTGCTGAGTGCTGGGTACTTTCAAACTAACAGATGTGATGAGTAAAAATGGTGAAGCCACTTTGTTGCTAGCACATGGCTACATGGAATTACATATTTTGTTTTAATATATATATATAAAACCCTATACTAAATTCTAAAACAAACCTTCAAGCTTTAGAGCACTTCCACGTGGAAACACTCTGATGAGAATTCAACTTCATTGGGGGTAAAAATGAGAAATTATGGTGAACAGGAAACAAAGTAGCTGAGAAAGATGGAAGTTTGCCATTTTCATGTTTGAGATGAATGTTTTTGCAGTGTATACACGCACCTGTCGTAACTCTTCATGTGTGTTTGTTAAATCATATGCATACAAAAGAAATGTGGATCATGTCAATTCACAGTTATCACAGCCTTTAAAGTGTCTAAGAATTTGTGTGACCAATGCTTGAAGATGACCCCTGGTAAATGGTCATCCTACATTGCTACGGTATAATTACTGCATCTTAACGAGTTTGCTTACCTGAAATAGCAGAGCAGTTATAATACTGATTACGTATGATATTATCGTGTTAATAAAATAAGGATTTATACAAAGCAGTATTTGACTACAACATTTAAAATGCTATGTTACTTGGCACATTTAGTAATGATTGCTTAGAAATCTTACCAAGTCCAGAGGACTTTTAATGAAAATACTGAAATGTCTGAAATTTGTTTCTAACATTAAATGTTTTTGGTCTACTCTTTCATATGCTATTCAGCTATTATACTGTCCTATCAAGTAAGTGGAATTCCTTGTAAAGTCTATATTGCTAGTTTTGTGGACTGAAAAAATTTCTTTCCAAGCACAAATGTTAACTATACAGTATATATATATTTATATGTATATATTTATATTATATAAAGTTTACTTACGTACTTTCATCAACCATATCAGGTCTACTTATTTTTTTGCCCATTGACAATAAAAGAGCAAGAATGCAACACTTGGTTCTGTATCACTTTTTTCCTTTTTTCATAGACTAAGTTTTTATTATGCATGTAAAATTGTCAAGGGATTTGGTGTAAAAGGTAGCTTTACTCATATTCAGCAAGCAGCATGTTTTCAAGGCAGTTTGGAAATAAGAACTAACCAGATGGGAAGCATCTATCGAGTAGATAAGTAAAACCAGTATCGGTTGCACTAACTTGAATTATCTTATTTAGTAACAGCAAGCCTTTAAGCTCACACAGCTCAATTAAATTGTGTAGGTAAAAACTGACAATATTACTTGTTGCTTCCTGTAAGTGCCTTTGTAACTTTGTTTAAAACTATACTTATTAGGAGGGTCAATATGTTCTAGACTATTGTGCTGATGCCACTGTGTTTGGGCTTAGTGCTGGCTGAAGTGGAGGGAGGAGGTGGCGGTCCATGGTGGTGCTGAGAGTGCTGGGGATGAGAAGAGTGCCCCGGGTGTGGAGGGGGCAGTGGCGGGTGAGGAGAGTGGGTATGCTGTGCGTGCGGATGCTGCATGTAAGGAGTATGCTGGGAGTGTGCCGCATGCTGGGAATGTGGCACATGTTGGTGATACTGGTGTGGGTGCTGGATATGCTGGGGAGGGTGATAGTGGTGGTGGTGGTGGTAGGGTGGTGGGTTCTGCTGCATATGACAGTACTGCGAATGGTGAGAGTGCACTTGTGCCTGTGTCTGCCCCTCAGCTGGCCCTGCATGATGCATGGCAGAAGGATGCTGTGAGTGTTGCTGATGTGGGATTACTGGAGGGTGCGGAGGTTGCTGTGATGAGCCAGATGGTGGATGGCCTTGGGAAGGTGGCTTTCCCCTTTTACTACCAAATAAGGAACCTAGGAGTGAGGAGGAGTTAGGCATAGTCTGGTGAGGGCGAGATGGACACTCTCGGGTTGATGTAGCTCTTCGGCGCATGTGAGGACTGCTAATGATGGACCCCTAAAAAGAAATTAATAGAAATAAAAATTAAAAAAATCTTAAAATGTTTAAAAGAAAAAGTTCACACTGACCCACAAACTCCTCCTTCAGTGTTCACATGGGCGGACTATGTTAAGAGTTCTAGGAAAAATATTATTTCCATCTTCTCTAAGTTGCCAATAAGGCATTCATGCCCTTCTTGGGATATTTTAAGCATTGAATGTTTTTCTCTCAATACTTCAATATCAAAAGCTATTACTTTAAATAAGAAAAATGTCACGGAAGAGTAACATGACATAAGACCTAGGAGTGTGTTTTTAAACAAAAAATACATTTTAAAATACTGTAAAAAATACCATACTTGCTTTTTTACAACAAAAAATAAAACTACATTAAATTCAACCTAAATAGTTAAACACACAGCAGCAAATATTACAGTTACAATTCAGGTTTCAAAACAGTATTTTAAACTTCTTTTTATAGTAGTTTTCCACTACTATATGCCACAGTGCTGCTTCTCAAGCCTACTTCTGAAATATGTGTTCAATGGAGCCATACCATTTTTGCTACTAAGATTTTTATGTGATTGTGTTCTTCTGACCTGTGGTCCAACATTCTCTATTATTTAGCCTGGAATAGCTTCTGGAAGTTTGGAGGTTTGGGTGGGGGTTTTTTGTGTTTTGTTTTGTTTTGTTTTTTAAAGAGTTATGGGACACAACAGTACTTAGGCAAAGTGTGCTAGATTTAAACTGCAATCTACCTAAAGCAAACACAAAAAAAAAAAAAAAAAA